>PVKU01001092.1:0-110896 GCA_004027475.1 Anoura caudifer
CCGGAGGCCGAATTTAAAGCCCACCCCCAACCTCAGCGCGGAGAAGCGCATTTGAACTATGCTTCTAGAATATGCGCTGTGCTTTGTTCTGCTTCAGTTCTTACTGAAATAACAAGTGTAAACTTAGTTCTTGCTCATCATTAAGTTTAGGCATTATTTTTTGTAGCCTGGTTGTTCAGATTGATTCTTTTTAGTATCTTTCTCTTTTTTCTCCATAACCTAGTTCAAACAATGAGTCTGTTTTAGCTTTGTTCAATCGTTGATTCCTCTATTTCTCTAGCTCTGGCCTCAGTTCTGAGCTCTAAATCCTTATATCCAGTTGCCTAGGTTCTTAACAGATGGCTGAGAGCAGATAGAACTCTGTAGGGTATGCTAGGTGGAATTCTAAGATAGCACCTTGATTTCAGCCTAATAAGAGGCCTGCTATCCACCTAAGCTATGCCCAGAGCTCTGATGTATAGAAACTCTGAGATAATTTGTGCTATTTTAAGCCATAATGTTTGTGGTAACTTGTTACATAGCAATAGAAAACTAACATACAGGATATGGATATGTTCAGTACCAAAATAAAATTAGACAAGCAGCAAATTGTCTGCGAGAGTTTCAGAGTTTTCTTGCTTCCATTACTCTCCAGACATTAAAAGGCATGGAAATATGCTGTTAAGCTGCCTAAGCATAAAGAACCTTCCATGATCTGAGTGGATGTCTAGACATCCCAGCAGTAAACAGTCATCCCTATAATGTTTTAATTGAGTGTTGGAAAGCTCACAGGTCGACCAATGCTTCTGTTGGAACATCCAACTAATCAGACAACTCTAATAAGATTGCAGAGGGGAAATCAGCTAACCTCAGGCCTCGTTAGACTAACCAGTTTACCATTGCAGTCTCAAAGTTAGGAGGTACAATCTTTGGATTCTCATCACTTCCACACCTTCATCTAACATTCCTTCTCTCTTAGACATAACAATCCAACTGTATTTGTTCTTTCAGTAACTGCATGGAGGATTTCCTGTGCCTTTGTATTTTTTTTCCACAAAACATTATTGGGGGGCATCAATCTTAATACATTGACCCCTTGACCTAAAAGCCATAATACATAGCAGTAGAAGATCTGTCAGCTCACTTAGTTCCTTCCTTCACCTGAAGGTAGGGCTGGCGAGTATGATGGTTAAATTTATATGTCACCTTGATGGGGCCGTGGGGTGCCCAGTTTCTGGTTAAACATTATTTCTGGGTGTGTTTGTAGGGTGTTTCCAGAAGAGACTGGCGTTTGAACTGATGGACTGAGTAAACCAGATGGCCCTCCCTGATGTGGATGAACATCAGCCAATTAGTTGGGAGACTGAAAAGATCAAAAAGGTGGAGGAAGGTTACTTTCTGTCTGACTATTGAGCTGGGACACTGAACTTCTGCCCTTGGTGCTCCTGATTCTCAGACATCAAACTTTGACTGCAATCTACACCATTGGCTCTCTGGCTGTTGGGCTTCCAAACTACACCACTGGCTTTGCTGTGTCTCCGACTTTTGGACACAGGCCATGGGCCTGCTCGGGCTCCATAACTGTGTGAGCCAATACCTTATAATATACAAACATTTTGCCCCATTTCTCTTTATATCTAAAAAGTGTTTAAAAAGAATACACATTGAAGTATATAGTGATAGAGGCATTTTATCTGCACTTAACCTCAAATGGTTCAAAAAGAAAAATATATTTTATAATTTTTTCTTAAGTTTTGTTAAGTTTGAGATTATTTCAAAATGAAAAACCAGAAAATAAAGAAAGGAAAAGAGGAAAGGAAGGAAGAAAGAAAGGCATATACTCCAAGTAGAGTATTTTCATGTCCTTTTATTGAAGGAAATAAAACTTGTGCTGCAGAGGCAGAGATACCTCAGAGCATGACAAAGTCGCCAATGGGGCTGACATGACAAGCCACAATGCTGGCCAGGGGCCCCACCACAGTGGGAGGACCAAAAAACACAAAGATAGCAGGAGGTAGCAAACATCCCAAACACCCAGTGCAAGAATTTCCATTTGCAGAGAGCTTGGCCATGCATTGTAAAAACAGGGTCCCCTCATAGTTGGCAGATATCATCTCAAGCCATCAAATCCACCCAAAACTAGCATGTAGTCTCAGATTTGGAGATCCTTCCCTTTGACCCAAAGGTTCGGCCATCAGGAGATCTCGGTTAATCTTTGAGCTCCTTGCCTCAAGAGGAAAAAGAGACTGAGTTATTAAAATATCCTATAGATATAGCTGGACAGGTGCTGATGTCCAGGCTTGTTCTAAAAGCAGCTAATTTTTTTCCCTGACTTCTCACAATGTTCTCACCCAGGATATGCCCTAGGAAACTTCTCAATGTTCTAAACAAGGACAGAATGGGGGCAGCAGCCTAAGGGATGCAGGGAGTCAAAAGCTGCTACATAGCCAAGACCATTTCACAAGAAATAGCACGGGGAAACTACTGGGTCAAGATCCTCCCAAACAGCGGCTAGAAATATACACAAAGAAAAACATGGTAGCTCTCTCCCCCATGTCAGGATCAGCTGTGCCATAGTCATGGTCCCGGAAACAGAGCCATTTCCCTGATAGATTATCAACCACCATGTCATTCCTCAAAAGCTGTTCCAACTTTCAAGTACAATAAGGTGTTTGGGCAGTTCAGTCACAGAAACTCAAGCACTAAAGAAACTTCAATCGATTACAAATTGATAATGTTATAAAGCCAAAAATTTATATAGCCAAAAACTGATTGGCTGGGGTTTTGGGGAGGTGGTGTGTGGAGAAGATTTTGCTATGTAGAAATAGGAGTCCAAGAGTTTATTCATATAAGCCCCGATCATAAACCACCTTCACATCCACAAATTGGAAGGAAATTCCTTATTTAGAGGGCCATCATCTGATCAGTCAGTTTCAGTTCTCTTCAATGCTGGGCACATGGTTTTCAAAGATCAAAGTCTTGAGAGCACGAGACCAGGAAATGGGAGGAGCAAGGCAAGGAAGAGAGAGCATCAGGGATTGGAATTTCTGAAATGAGCATTAATTTCACAGAAGGCTTGGCACAATGAGGCTGGGGTGAGCACGGTTTTAGTGATTGTTCTTAGTTGCCTCCTTTGCTGCAGCAATGAGTGGAGTGAGGCTGGAGAGGGGCTTGGCAATCTTCAGGAACTGATGCTAGAAAAGAAAAAAAAAGAAAAAAATATATACATTACTATTTACCACTCTTCCTCAGCAACCATTACAAGATATTAAGGGCATTCTTGTTTGCACAAGATGCTACCGCGAGAACTTCAGATCATCCCCAAATTGAGGGACATTTGACCTGTGTGGCTCGGCTCAGCTGGCTGAGTGTCATCTGTGGACAGAAGGGCCATGGGTTTGATTCCTGATCAGAGCACATGCCTAGGTTGTAGGTTCAGTTCCAGTTGGGATGTGTGTGAGAGGCAACTGATCAATGTTTCTCTCCCTCTCTCTCCCCTTCCCTTCCCTCTCTTTAAAACCAATAAGCATGTACTTGGGCGAGGATTTAAAAAAAGAAGATAAACCATTTAGGAAAACTGGCAGCATCTACCTTCAACTAAACATAACCCATCCTACAACCTTGCAATTTCACTCAAAGGTATATTTCCAAGAGAAAGGATTTTGTGTACACACACAAGAATGTTCACAGCAGCTTTACTTATAATAGTCATAACTAAAAAGAACCCAAATGTCCAAGAGAATAGAAGAGTAAATAATGTTATAGTCATAAAATACTACAGAATATTACACAGAAATAAAAAAATAGACAATTGATACACTGACAATAAGATGAATCCCACAAACATGCTGGGTGAAAGAAGCCAGATACAACAGAGTTCATATTAGCTTAAGACTAAACTGGAGATAATTAAAATAATAATTACTTCTGGGAGAAGGTAGTGACTAATCACGACTCAATGGTGTATCACAAGCATTTCAGGAGCACTGATCTCATAATTTGTTGTGCTATCCTTGAGTCCAGTTAGGCTAATTAATTCAGCATGGTCTTGGTCGCTAGCTTGGTCCTTTCCCAAATCACTTTCACTGGACTGTACCTTGGGCCACACCCACAACTATCAAAGAAAACCATTGTGGAGAAAACACCATATGAAAACTATATCAGTATTTTCAGCAAAACTGTTATGAAAAACAATTCTGTATGTAAATCAAAGCCTCTTAACTAAAAATGATTTTTCTTACATTTAAGTAGTGAAAAATCTTTGTGTCTTGAAGATGGGGATGTTTCTTCCATTTGGTAAGAAATGCAGGAACTGTTATATTTCCCTTCCTGCCCTGACTACCGGGAAGCTAAGAACCAAATTTGAGGTTTAAACAAAACTATTTAACTGAAATTTTTTGCATATTTCATTTTTTTGCCATCCTTAGAAGTCCTTTTTAAATCATGTTGTATGTGTGCATAGACACACACATATGGGCATAAATACATATTCTTTGCTAGAAGTTGCTTCAACTGCCTTCTGGACAGAGACAGGATAAAGAGGTACTGGGAACAAGAAGTGACTATTATCATGAAAGGAATAAAAGATCTGGCTCAATCATGCAAATATGAATTCCAACATAACATCCTATGTACTCCTATCCGCACATATGTTTGCACAGAAGAAATAGATGTGAAGCTTTCATTATTTTAGATTCTGAAAGTCATGGATTTGACTATTTCCAATGTACAGTAACAAGTTAAAGAGCCAATGTCCTCAGATCACGTGTTTCTACAACCCTGAGTTGGGAAAGCAGAATGATCAAACACCCAGCTGGGAGGCTTTACTTTCCTTCTCCATATAGTGAACAAAGTGAACTAGATAAACCCTAAATCTCTTCCAATTTTAACACTGTTTGAGGCAAAAGCTCAGTGGCCAAGAACACACAAACTGAAGAGCCTAAAAACATAGGTTGAAATCCCAGATTCACTGCGTATTGGCTATATAATCATAGAAAAGTTATTAAATGTTTGAATCCTTACTTTTCTCACATGTGAAAATGGGAATAATAGAAGCTATAACTCTTGGGGTTATTATAAAATGTGGTAAAGATTCAATATAATGCATTTATATTAGTTATCATATCAGGAGGAAAACTCTAGGGGGCACTAATCTTTCAGTAACTATAATTTGGCACCTAATTAATATCTTCACCAATCACAGGCTTAACATAGTATTTGCACATTTCCCCATGCCTAGGGTTTCCAGAACAAACCTCATGTGAAAGGCAAAGGAATCCTACTTGTACTGCCTGTTATAAGGGGTTTTTAGTCCCAAAGGATCCTACAGGCTATTTGATTACACTCGGCAGAACCAAAATCTCATATCTAATAGACTGGTGCTCTTTAACCAGCAACCCCAATTACAAAGCCATGCGAAATATGTTCCAGAGGGTAACATTTCAATGAAGGTAAATCCTTTAAGCAATTCCAGTCATTTAACAAAAAATTTTCTTTTGAATACCTCTTCTGAGTTAGGTCCTAGGTATAAGAGGAGACCTGGAAATCAATAAAATGGAGGTTATAATGTAGCAGGAAAAACAGATGATCATAACCAACTTGAATGCAGGGCGGTGCAGCAGGTCCTGCTCTGCCCTGCCCTGCTTAGTTGCTCTTAGTCCTCATAATACAAAAATAACTGGCTCTGCATGCCTACAGATTAATCACTGCCATAAAGTTACAATATTTATTATTAAATCACCATAGGCAATATAGTAAAATGTGCTGGTAATAAAAAATTGTACCTGAAACATAAACGTTAAATTCAAATACTGTGGCCTGCTAAAGGTAGTTTTTGCAACCATATGAAATGACGACGCTGAATGTTAAGGACTAAACAGGCAGTAGTATGAAAGACCTGGTAAAAGACTGACTTTAGGCTTCCCAAGCCTGACAGAATATCACTACCACCATCTGAGAGGGTTTCCAATAACAAAACTGGGAAGACTTGAAAAGTGCACTCTTAACTATCTCCTAAACTTATGTCTGATATCCTTTACTGAAAATACATCTTTTGAGCTTATCTTTCAGTAAAATATAACTTTGTAATATTTGCATGTCAGAGGGCTTCTTCTCCCTAAGACTGAAACTCTGCTAGACTACATCAGGCAGAACAAAACAAATGCTAACGAAAGATACAGGCAAAGTTCAGTAGGAGCTCAGAAAGTAGATTTTTAGGCAGCGCCTAGGAGAATAGAGAGTTGTAATAGGCGAAGAAGACCCTGAGGGAAGAACATGAACAAAGGCCCAGGAGAAGAAGGTTAGGGACCTAGGAATATAGGTTGAGTGCAGAATGCGGTAGGAGAGAAGCCTGGTTCTATAATAACCTCATGGTACCTCACAGACAGAAATGAAGCAAAAAAGGCTTGGTTTAGTGATTTCAAGAATCGGGTGCTTCCCTGTATAGGGAGAATTACCTGTAGCAACTCTTTAGCAGAACCTCTCTTCTCCACATCCATTTCAAGACAGCGGTTCAGAAAGTCTCGGAAGATAGCTGACAGCTTCTCTGGGTTCTGAAGCTCCGGGGTTCCATTGGTGGCAATGAGGTACAAGGCCTGGCAACACAAATGGAGAATCACCTTAGATTCCAACAGAGGTTTCCAGACATGTCCTCTAGAAATACGGTCAGCTGCTTCACGCCTCTAGACACAAGGAGGCAGCTTTGGTATACCGGAAAGAATATGACCTAAGGATCAGGTTTAACATTTAAAAGCCATGTGACCACATGCAAGCCAGTGAACTTCCAACTTCCTCGTCTGTAAAATAGGGATGATAATAGTACTTATCTCACATCTGTAAAAATAAAATAAGATAGTATATTGGAAAGCACTTTGTAAATGTATGAAGTGTGTTATAGACCCAAAGGTTTATTATTCTTGATAAAAGATCTACAGGGTTTGTTATTCACTTAGGCTGATGAGTTAAACATCTGCCAATTTGCTGGAGGAAATTATTACTGGTGCCTTCGGAAATAATCTCTCAGACATCTAAGAACTGATCTCTTTCAGTAGGAGAGGAATATGAAAAGGAAGTGTTCTATACAGCAGCAACCTGTTTCACTGTTGTCTTTTTAGTCCCCTAACATGAAGCGTCTCCTGGGAAAGGTAAAACAACAAACCAAATAAAACAACAACAAACCAGAGTGATACTAAACCTTTTCAAGCACTCAACACTTTAATTCACAAAGTGCTTACAAAGCTCTGTCTCATTTAATGACCATGATAACTCTGGATAACATTGGGTTGGCCAAAAAGTTGTGGGGTTTTTTTGTATGATGGCTCTAGTACCACTTAGTTGTCTTTAACTTCATTTGAAACAATTTTGTTAGATTGCATTATGACAGCCGTCATATCAGCATGCATTTTTCAAAAAAATCAAAATTGGTGAATTTTTGTATAGCATTTTTAACATTGAAGAGGGAAGAAAATATGCAACATTTTTGGCATATGTTGCTTTATTATTTCAAGAAAGATAAAAATGCAACTAAAATGCAAATAAAGATTTGTGCAGTGTATGGAGAAGGTGCTGTGACTGATGGAATGTGTCAAAAGTGGTTCGCGAAGTTTCATGCTGGAGATTTCTGACTGGATGATGTTCCATGGGTCACCAGTTGGAGTTGACAGCAATCAAATAGAGATATTGAGTACAATCACCATTACACCATGTGGGAGACAGCTAACATACTCAAAATATCCAAATCAATTATGTTATTGGTGAAAATGGAAAATGTATCTTTTATTTTATGGAAAAAACTAAACAGACTTTTTGGCCAACCCAATAGGTACAACAAGCATTATCATCTCCATTTCACAGATAAAGTCCAGAAACATAAAGAGACAGGCCTGGGATGGTGCTGTTCGTATGAGCTCATATCCTCTGACTTGTATCCCAGTCTCATTTCCATCACACCCTACTGATTGTCATTTTCAAGGTCATTCTGAGGTGGGAAAGATGAATCCACATACACAGGTATGTGGATTCAGAGGGCAAAGCTGGGACCAAAAGGGCAGTTTCAATGTGGTACACTGAAGCACTTTCCAATAAGAGGTATCCAGTTAAGATTAGATGGCCACCTATCAGTGACAACACACAGGGAATTCCTACACTGCTTGGGAGGTTGGAATAAATGAAAAAATGTAAGAATGCTTCACAATGACCCATGACCAAAATGACCACCCTACTTGCATCTGTATTCATACACCTTGCATGTCTTCTCCTAGTACAACAAATGAATTGTCTTTATACTAATCCAATGCTCTTTAATTCAGTACTTGATTCAACTCATTTCATCTACTTAAGAACAGCACCCCTACAGATGTCAATTTCTCTCTTGTAGATGACCATTTTCCTCCTTTCCATGAAGTCATTCCCATCAGCGCACAAACTGCTGTAATATCATCCTCACAAAAACAAACCCTTCCTCAACTCCACTTCAACATATTGTTCAATTTCTTTGTTCCCTTAATAGAAAAACTCCTTAAAAAAACCAACTGCTTATACATGCCATCTTGACTTCTTATTTTTCCACTCCTGTGAATTTACTCTAATTAGGCTTTCATTCCCATCACTCTATTAATTAACTGATCATCAAGGTCATCAGTAATCTTGACATTAGCAAATCTAACATTTATTTCTGTCTTATCATATGCAACCTATCAATCATATGTGATACATCTTCCCTGAAACACTTCATTCTCTTAGTCTCCGGGACACGTACTTCTCAGTCCTCCTAGGAGGAAAGCAACTCCTTGGTCTCGGTTGCTAGTTTCTCCAGCCTCAAACACAAGAGTACCCCAGGGCTCAGCACTCAAAACTCACTCCCTGGATGAGTGATCTCATCTGTCATCTAGCTCTGACTTTTAAATAAGCCACCTATATACTGCCTACTAATAAATTTACATTTATAGTCCTGACTTCTCACCCTTGAACTCTGGACTCATATGCCAACACTACTCAATATCTCCACCTGGACATCTAATAAACACTTCAAATTAACACATTCAAAACCAACTGCTTGCTCTTCAACCTTCTCAGTAAATGGCAACTCAATTTTTTCTGCAATTAGGGCCCAAAATCTTACAGCATTGTTGATTCCTCTTTCTCTAATGTCCAATTCATTTTGTCAGCTTTATGTGCAAGATATTTCCTGAGTCCAACCACTCTTTACTTCTACTCCTACAAATATAGTTCAAGCCGCCACTTTTAACTGAACAACCACAATAGTATTTCATCTGTATGACATAAAAATGATCTTTTATTTATTTTCCATAGAAGCAGCCAAAATGATCTTTTACAACATAAATCAGATCATATTATGCCTCAGTTCAAAATCCTCCATTGCCTTCCAATCACTTGCACAATGAAAGCCAAGTTTACACAATGGCCAGAAGGTCTTACCCGATCTGACTCCCAGCTAGTTCTGTGACCTTGTCTACCATTCTCCACCCTGCTTACTCACTTCTGAGACACTGGCCTCCTTGGTTCCTCCTGAGTGCAACAAGCATGTTCTCAAATCAAGTCTTCAGCATACTGGATTCCTGGGAAATTCTTAGGTTGGATTAACCTCATGGCTTCCTCCTTTATTTCTTCAGATTTCTGCCTAAATAACTTATAAGAGAGGACTTCCTTCTCTGCTCTAAATAAAAGCGCACTTCTCCTTATTTCCCTCATTACTCTCTTGTACTCCTTACTCTATTTTTTTTCACAGCACTTACCTTTTGTTATTGTATATTGATTTGTTTTATTATCATTAAAACAGTTTCTTACACATGATAGGAACACAGTAAATGAATGAGTGACTGCTAATATCTCTTTTCTTTGAGCATTTATACTTTAAATTCAACAGTGTCTGATTTTATCCAGAAAAGAGAGATCCAGGTTGAAAGCCATAGAGAAGAGCCTGAGTCCCATTTCCTGGGATGACAGAAAACTGCCCAAACATTTTGAAATGAGACTAGCAACACTCACTCTCAGAGGGTTTTCATTGAGGTATGGGGGCTCCCCTTCAATCATTTCGATGGCCATGATGCCCAGGGACCAGATGTCCACCTTGGGCCCGTAGGCTTTCCGCGTCACAACCTCTGGAGCCATCCAGTACGGAGTTCCCACCATGGTGCTCCGTTTGCTCTGCTCTGGGGTGATCTGGGCACAGAACCCAAAATCCGCTAGGAAAAGAAAAGAGAAGAAGGAAAGGACTTATATTTGGGGTTCTCCTCCATGAGTATTGATTATACATGTATCTCTAGGTGTCAAGCTCTGTCTCACTCCCACCTGCTTCAATCCCTATCTCCCCAAGGCTGGAGTCACATAGTTGTCACCTTCATGTCTAGCTCTTAACCTCTCCCCCATTCCGTCTTGAAGAGAAGCAGGAGGAATGTAACAAACATCACCTCGGCCTCTTACTTATCCTCAAGCCAGCAGAACTAGGCAGTGAAATCCAATTCTTCTTCTTGAAAAACATTCTCATATCCCAAAATCTGGCAACTAGGTCCTTGCTTTATTTCCTAGGCATGAGTCCCAGATTTAAATTCTAATCACCTGCTTTTATCAGTTCCTCACCCTGTGCCCAGAACAGAGACTGCTAACATTCTTCCCGTAAGTTGTCCATCCACCCATGACACAACCTGTCTGGACTGCTGGTCTGTAACACTTTTCAACACAATTTTCTGCCTGTGGTTCATTATAGATTACATTGCAATATATGTTTATTTAAATTATAAGGACTTGGAGAGGAATGACTACATCTTCTTACTCATTTTGTTATTCCCAAAGGGTCTGGGATATAATAGACATTTAAGAAAAGTTTGCTGAATGAATGACAGAATGGTAAAAATTACATTAAACCCCTTTTTGTAATTACGTATTTCATGTTGCATTCATAGACTGAGAACTACTTGAAAATACGCAAAAGCATCCTCAGTTCGCATCAGAACACCTAGCATATCGTGGGCATTCAGTAAGTTTTTTTGGCTAAATTTCTAAATGAATGAAAAAAATGATACCCTATATAGTGCTGAGTAATATAAAGATCCTGTATATCCCAGGAACTAAATAGTGAAATAAACAGATTCTCTGGTGAGTTCTGTAGCTACTATTATAGGAATAACATCCCATGAGACAGGGTCCCACAGAGAAGAGAAGTAGTATCACCCCTACTCACTTAGCTTGACAGAGCCATCCATTCCCAACAGGATGTTGTCACTCTTGATATCTCTGTGAATGACCTGGTTGGAATGCAGAAACTCCAAAGCCTGCAGGCACTATTGAAGTGGTGTGGGCGGAGGGAGAAAGAAAGGACATATAATACAAAGACTTACAGAAAATGAACCAATCCAGCCTCTTAATTCTGTGATAAAGAAAGTGAGGCCCCAACAAGTAAAGGGAACTGTTCCAAATCAGCAACATAGACAGGTCTAAACTCTAGTCTTCTGTCTCCTGGCTAAGCATTCTTTTAATATTCCATGCTGCCTTATACCTTTCTTATAATATTCCTTATTTATTATACCTTATTATAACACACATTATAATAGCTTTCTTTCAGTACATGAGTTCCTCTAACACATTTTGGAGTTTTTTACAGACCATTACATATTTGGCAAAGAAGCTGGGGCTCCAAAAAAACTATTGAGGAAGAATGGGAAGAATTTTGTAATGATTCAAAACAAACAACACCACTAAAAATGTAACTGCCTTTTGACCCAGCAATTTGACTGCTGGGATTATACCCTAAGAATCCTGAAACACCTATCCAAAAGAACCTATGCACCCCAATGTTCATAGCAGCACAATTTACAATAGCCAAGTGCTGGAAGCCTAAGTGCCCAGCAGTAAATGAATGGATCAAAAAACAGTGGTACATTTACACAATGGAATATTATACAGCAGAAAGAAAGAAGGAGCTTCTACCCTTCTTGACAGCATGGATGGAAATGGAGAGCATTATGCTAAGTGAAGTAAGCCAGGTGGTAAAAGACAAATACCATATGTTCTCACCTATAAGTGGAACCTAATCAACAAAACAAATAAGCAAGCAAAATATAACCAGAGACACTGAAATAAAGAGCAAACTGACAGTTACCAGAGGGGAGGAGGAAGGGGAGTAACAGGGGAAAGAGGGGGAAGGGTCATCAAGGATCATGTATTATGGCCCATGGACAAAGCGGGTAGGATTGAGTGTGGGAGGTGGGGATGGGTGAGACAGGGGAGAGTGGTAGGGAGAAAATGAGGACAATTGTAATTGAACAACAATAAAAAAACTGAAGGAAAGTGACAAATTATAGAGTTATATTTGGAAAACTAGGCATCTGGAACTAATATTAGAAGTAGTGAAGTTAGGAGGATAATCTTATTTTGGTAAGGAGATAATTTTTACTATTTGGATGTGCTGAATTTTATACACTTATAAATATTTGTAGACAAATATACAGTAGGCAACTAAACATATGAGTCTTAAGTTCCATACAGAGGCCTGGTCTTGAGATAAATATTTATGGATCATTTGTAAAAAGGTAATTATTTCTTTAAGTAATAGAAATGGTTGGAACTGGCAAATGTTATAGAAGATAAGAAGAGAAAGAAAAGAACCTTGGAAAACACCTATATTTAGAGGGCAAAATGAATAACATACAGACTGAATAAAACAATGAAAGTACCTGGTTCTGCCACTACCTGATGGACAAATCGTTCTAGATAAATCACTTACTCTCTCTGGGCTACTGTTTTCCCATCTGTAAAATGAGGGGATCAGAAAAGATAACCTCAGGTTTGCTACTAGAGTTGGTAGGTTAAGTCCAGAACCCAAAGCTAAAGTTTCAGAAGATTTTGCCAAATGAAAAACAATAAAGATACCAACCAATTGGAGAATACTTTTAAATATTATTTAAATGTTCTCAAATTAATACTTTATTTGTAAAAACATACTTATGGCTAAATTAAAAACAAACCAATATCCAGAACTAGCTATTCCCTGCAAGAGTTGTTTCCCTTAGGCGGCTGAAGACCCTGGCATCTACATGTCAAAAATCATGATCAAAAAGGATGATTTCAAAAAACTGGAACCCTCATCCACTTCTAGCAGAAATATAAAACGGTACAGCCACTCTGGAAAACAGTTTGGCCGTTCCTCAAAATGTTAAGCCTAGAAGTTCCACTCCTAGCACATACGCAAGAGAAATTAAAATATACATTCAACCACAAACTTGTACATGAATGTTCACAGCATTATTCACAGCAGTCAAAAAGCAGTAATGACCCAGATGTCCATCCACTGATGAACAGATAAATAAATGGAATCTAATTTGCTAATAAAAGGAATAAAATACTGCTATATTCTATAACACAGACGAACCTTCACACCATTATGCTAAGTGAAAGAAGCCAGTCTCAAATAAGCAAATACCGTATGATTGCATCTTTATGAAATGTCTAAAACAAGCAAATCAAGACAGAAAATAGATTAGTGGCTGCATAAGACGGAGAGGGTCAGGAAGTAGGGTGAGTAAAAAATGACTGCTAATGGGTATGGAGGTTCTTTTGGGGTTGATAAAATTGATTATAATGATAGCTGTTGCACAACTCAATATACTAAAAGTAATAAAATTATATACTTTGATAGGATGAATCAAAATTCAAAGTATGGTTTCCACTGAATGCATATTGCTCTCATACCATCATAAAGTCAAAACATTTTAAGTGGATCCATCACAAGTGAGGGACCATCTGTACATTATAAGGGTGAATTATACAGTGTGTGAATTATATCTTAATAAAGCTATTCTTTTTTTATTTCCATCACCATTTATCCTTTCATACCCTCTTCCATCTCCACCCACCTCCCTTTTCCCCAACACTGTTGTACATCCATGAGTTCCTTCTCTCTTTCTTTTTTTTTTTGCTCAAACCCTCTACCCACCCAGGTCCCCTCCCCCAGAGCTGCCAGCCTGCTCTCTACCAATGAGTCTGTCTCTATGTTGCTTATCAGTTCAGTTTGCTCATTAGATTCCATATACAAGTGAAATCACATGGTACTTGTCTTTCTCTGACTGGCTATTTCACTTAGCATAATGTTCTCCAGGTCCATGCATGCTGTCACAATGGGTAAAATTTTCTTTTTTTATGGCCAAGCAGTACTCCATTGTGTAAATGTACCACAGCTGTTCTATCAACAAAGCTATTTTTAAAAAGAGGATGAGCTCTATTAGAACTCAAGGATAACAGTAATTCCACCTGTTTATGTAACATTTAAAAATTCTTCCAAGTGCTTTTTGATCTATATGGCACGCCTAACTTATATATAGTGTGAATCTCCATTTCAAAAATAAACAATTTGAGGCAAATTTACGTCCTCAAATATACACGCATATATTTTTAACCAGTGAAAGAGGGTTCCTAGGGTTAATGAAAAACATCTTAGATATTACAATGATTTGTGGTTTCCAAAGGGCCACAGTATATAAACAGATGTACAACACAGTATATCTATGGAATTAAAATTTCATGGGGACAATGTGATTAGAGAAAAATGTCTTCAAAGGCTCTTTGGGGTTGGGGGAAGAGATATGAAAAAAAAGTTGAGTATCACTGCCTTAGTGGTACAGAAAAGAAGTCAGATCTCCTAAGAATCCGTGTTAATTCCATTAGCCTATTATGCCTGTTCTAGATTGAAGGGTTTTTAATGCCAAGGTGATCATATTTTCTAGGATAGTACTGATTTCACATGATTTTATGTTTCCTAATACTGATTAAATATACAACTACATAAATTCCTCTGCCCTGGCTGGTGTAGCTCAGTGGATTGAGCGCCAGCCTGCAAACCAAAGGGTCGCTGGTTCGATTTCCAGTTGGGGCATATGTCTGGGTTGCAGGCTGGGTACTTGGTGGGGAGTACGTGAGAGGTAACCACATGTTGATGTTCCTCTCCTTCTCTTTCTCCCTCCCTTCCTCTCTGTCTAAAAATAAGTAAATAAAATCTTTAAAAAAATTCATCTGTATGCTTCCAGGTGTTGTATCATCAAACCCCAATCATACTTACTACACAATCTGCACAAAACTCTGAACCTAATATAATATCCTACTCTCTCTTCCCCCAATTCCCAAACTTTTCTCTGGGTGATTGGTAAGTTCCAGTCTCATATCAGCAAAACACCCAATATCCTCAATTTTTCTGAATATTCCCTTCATCTTCTTGCTTTCGTGAAAACATGGCTGTCCTCTGAGTGCTGCTCTGAGCCCTCGCGGAGGACTTTCCCCTTCTTACACCAGCATACTATAGACCTCAGACATTTAACAGCGATGAAGAGAAAGGAGAATAACTATTCAGGCTCTGCTTTCTATTTCATAAGCCTGCAAATATTTTACCCTAGATTTTAGTTTGGCTTACTTTTCATATCATTTAGATCCTTTATTCAAATCTATGCAAAGCCGTCCCTGATGACTCTGTCTAAAATAGTAATTCTTCTGTCGCTACCTTCTTACTCTGCTTCATAGGAAATTTCATAGCATATTTCATAGCACACAAAGAAAGCAGGAAAGCAAAATAAAAATATGATTAAAATGTATATCCATATAAAAGAGATAAGGAAAATATTACAAAGTATTTACAGCAGTTATCTTTAAGGGTTGAAATTATGGATGACTCTATATTTTGGTACTTTCTAATTTTTCTGCAATGGGCATATAATTGTATAATCAGAATAAACTTGTCTTTAAAGAAAAAAATCAAGCTGATAGAAATTTCAGAACAGGTATAATAAAAGAATGGTGGGAGAGTCTAATTTCCCATCCCATTTCTCGCACCTGCACAGTGCCCAGGCTGAGCCCCCATTAGGTGTAGAGCTTTGACAGACATGCATTTGGAGGCCACATCCCACCCAAGGCTGGTTTGACCACTGGCCTTACCTCACGGCAAACAGCTGCAATCTGGCCTTCGTCCATGCAGGTTTCCGTCACCACATCTGTCAAAGAGCCTCCAGCCAAGTACTCCATGACAACCCACAGCTCATCTCCCACGAGGTAACTGTAGGAGTACAGATAAAGATAAAGGGTAAGAAGCAACAGAGAACACTGAGCCACAGCAATGGATTTCAAAGACTAAGCACGCAGTGAACCGCATTTCCATCAGCTCCAGAAGAGTCTAGGTTTCTGGTTTTTTTTTTTTTTTTTTTTTTTTTTTTTTCGGAAAAGCAGACTCCGGGGGACAGAATTACTAACTTGATATCTCTTAAGGATTCACCCAGAAAAAACAAAGCGAACTGTTCTGTGAAGTCCCAAAGGGCAGAACTAAAGATCACTAGGTTGGAGATACAAAATATAAAATTATATTTCATCACAACACAAAATAATCCCTCCTGAAATTAGACATGATTCCCACACAGAAGCAACAAAGCAGACAGCACCCAACCATTTGACAAAGATAGGATTTGGAGTCCTTGTTACCGATATCAGGGAAAGTCACACCACCTCCTTGGGAGTTCCGTTAGATCTGAGACCATGAGCCCAAGCACTGGGTCTTGTTCAAGACTCTATTCCCAGAGTCCAGCACCAGTAGATGCCAATGTTTACTGAATAAATCAATGGGTAAAATAAAAGATAATTATGAATATTAAAAGATATAATGGCTATAAAAGCTACTTAAAAGCTGTAAAGTGTTATAAACATAGTCATTATGCTGACAATGGTCTCCATTTTGAGCATCTCTGATTCCAGGAATGGAATGAATCCAGCCGGGCTGCAGAGCCATCGCCTCTTCTGGGAAGCCAAGGGCTGCCAGTTAGCACCGTATCCCTAAAGAAATTCTGAGTGTGACCTGAGTTAGAACCCAGTTTCACTGACAGATCAGATCACTCAGTCCTGTTAGGTGGTAAAAAGATTACTTAGCCTATCCGATTAGTATCTTCAGCTGTAGAATAAGACAAATAAAAATAAGGATAGTTCAGAACCCTACAGATTCTTCTACTAGCTTCAGACAAAGAAACTATTAGGATTGGCTTGTGCAGTGTGGTATGTCTCCAATCTTCATCCTGTGAGCAGGACTGCTGCTGGATAGGGAAGGACACTGTGGGAAAAACACAAATGGTTTCATGCAATGGCTAAGATTTGTGTCTTATTCTCTTGACTATGAACCTAGTCCTCCTTTGGTAAAATTCTGTATTCTTTCTAATTAGAAATCTTGTAGTTTTTACATTTCCATAAAGAATAAATATGACAAATTAAGTCTTTTTTTTTTCAACAATCTCTTTTGAAAGAGAAGACTATGAGGACTTGGACCAACAGAGAATTCGGAACAGATAAACCCTCCAAACCCTCCCACTGACATGAACCTATTTCCTCCCTGATCCCCGCCCAACAACAATAACAACACTTTGATGGCCTCTCTCCCACACACCCAAAAGACATGCATGTCCTTTGGACTGATTGTGGGGATAAATATGAGGGTCCAAGTGACTATCTCCAGACACAAAGCAGAGCCCATGTACCCGGGCAGAGATCTAAAGCAATGCAAGTCCAGATTCAGGTTGTGTTGAACACTTTGTAGCTGCACACTGTGCCAAGGTACCTTCAAAAATAGTGTTTTTAGATAAAGGCTCTGCACATCACATATTTGGAGAGGAACAAATATGGATGAGGTTCTCCTCTGTGAACTCACAAAAAAAATCAGACTCTCAATTGCAATACCTCACTGAATGCTCAGGTTAAAGCCACCCACTTCTGTCCTCCCACAGAAGCTCCTATGTACTTTTTTTCCTACAACAGAGTAGGCAATATTTGAGGGCAGGGACTGAGCTTTATTTTCTCCTGAGTCCACAGTTTAAGCCTCTGGATACACCAGCAAAAGCATAATCAATAAATTTATAAATCTTCTAATCCCAGTCCCAGAACAGAAACTCCTTTAACAACATGGTCATGCATCTCACTATGGAGATACCTCCAGTGACGAGGAAGGGGCTCACTATTTTATGGGTAGGTCGTACATTTATTGGACAGCTTTCATTTTTCCTTATCCTGAGCCCCATAGAGAAATAAATCTGGTATACTTATAGCCTTCAGTAGTTTTTACAAGCTATATTCTCTGTATAATAAGAGCTTAAAAGAGATGAGAAGGTGATAACTCTCAGAGGAGTCTTCAGAGCCTGACACAACCCACATCATAGACAATGATACCTAGAAAGGAGAAGGCTTTGTTCTCTACAGCGACCGACGTCATGTGTTGGGAAGGTCAAAGTCCAACTCCTTTTCTCTGTAGAGACACTGAAGCTTACCACTGTTTTGAATGTGGAATAAGAAATCTGGCAGAAATGAAATCTAACTGGTCACACGATATAAACAGTACAGGAATTAAAATCCAAGTCCAAAGTCACCTTCACCTGTGCTCTCTGAAACCCAGGCAAGAAGTTCATTTTCTTTTTTCACAGATGGGAGAAAAGAACATGACATGATGGAAAGGGCATGGATGCTGGGATATTCAAATCCAAAGCCCTCATTTGCTCTTTACTCATATACCAGTCTTAGACTAGTTATTAACTTCTATGAACCTGTTTCTTAGAAAATAAACCCTGCCTCACAGGTAAAGTATAACACCAATGCTAATTACAATCACTGTTACTATGATGAACAGAATTCCCATGGGCTGGAACAACAGCCTAAAAAAGTCAAAATGGGATTTAACGATGGCAACTAAAAAGTTCTACATTACCAGTTTAAGGCAAGCTCATGTAAAAAAAAAAAAAAAAAGAAAACGAAAAGGATCAAAGATTTTAATTGACAACAACCTTACTAGTGGTCAACAATGAAGCAGGCTTCCTAGAAAAACAAACAAAATAATGAATGAAATTATTAGGTTGCGCTGAGTTTAGAACAAAGGAGAAGTCCCACTCTCTCCATTATGGTCAAATCTTAAATAAAAATACTGAGTGTTACATTTTACCAGAATACAGACAAACTAGAAGTTATTCGGGAGGGTGAACATGAAGAGGAAAGATCTGGGATGCAGAATGATCTACAGGCCTACGTGTCTGATGCAGGCAGGTGGGCCGAAGGTCTTCCTGGAGGCAGAACAAACAGAGCACCAACCTGCTATGAGGAGCCAGAGGGTGGTAGTGTTTGACCTAACTCAGAAAGACTGTGCAGCAACCAGAGGTGTTCAGCAGTATGTGGGATGGGAGACACGGACTATAAGCATCATAAAAGATTCTTAAATGGAGGCAGTTCCAAGTGTTGGGGTTGCCTTCTCCTTTAAGAGCTCTACCACCTGACAGTCCCAAAGGCCCTATGTCTCTGACAAGACCTGACCATACCTGTCCAAGTAGTTCACAATATTTGGGTTCTTATTTTCCCTCATGACCAGGATCTCATTAATAATCAGCTCTTTCTTCGGCTGCTGCTGAAGGTTCATCTGCTTAATGGCCACCTGAAATCAGAGTGAATTTAACATGCAATTAGAGTCACTCAGCACTTACTGAGCACCTACTAAGTACTGGACCGTGAACACTAAGGAGAGACATGAGTAAGATATGGTCTTACCCTTGAAGAGTTCACAATTTATTAACGTAGACCACTGGTACTCAATACGAGGTCTCCAGACTGGCAGTACCAACATCATCTGGAAACTTTTGGAAATGAAAATTTTCAGGACCTACCCAGACCTACTGAGTCAGAAATGGTGTATTTTAATAAACCCCCTGGGAGATTTTGATGTGCACCAAAATTTGAAGGTCAAGCTTACTACTAAATAAAATATTTATATAATAAAATACTTCTAAAAATTACAATATAAAAGGGGTGTGCTATAACAAAAGTCCATACAAAGTGCTACAGAAACACACAAAAAGGGCAAGGATTCTTTTAATCTGGCAATGTAGGGAGAGCCTTCAGAAAGGGGGAGATGGCTTTTTGAACTTGGTATGAAAAGACAAATCAGAGTTGACTAGGTTAAGAGAGAAGAAAAAAGAGGGTAAGACCCCTACATTTTTTGTGTATATCAAAAAAAGATCTTGATAGGCTTTTTGTCTATAGAAATAAATCAGTTTCCACATAATACAAACATAAAGATATACTTTAGTTTCTAAGGCACTTTTGCATCCATCTCTTCTGTGTCATGTACTAGTTAGGTGTTCTCAAGTTTACTTCCCTTAATCCTCAGAGGCACTGAGTTCAGCATCACTACTGACCTTTTCTGATGGACAAGGAAATGGTGATTCAGAGAGGACATGTGACTTGCATACACAGCTATTCAGTTAGCAAAGTCAGGATTAGAACTCTCAGAAGTGATGCTAATTTATCCTGCACACATGACCAGATTAATCTTCCCCCACAGCACACATTTGATAACACTTCCCCTGCTAAAAATTAAAACAACAACAAAAAAACCCCACCACAACCATAGATGGTTCCTGTTTGCGTAGTGATACCCCTCAGCCCAATATCCAAGTTCTCATGATCTGACCCTATTCTACTTCCCACTGTATTTCTTCATATATTCTGTGACTCGAGTATCTTGCATCAATTTCACACGTTCAAAAGCTACTTATAAAAAAAAGCTATTTATACTTTGCGTCAAGACAAAAGAAACCTTATTCTCCAAGCCAGATAGGCTTTCCCCTTCCTTAAAGCTCCATAAGATCATACATACTCCTCTCTTAAGAAATTTACCACATTCTGCCTTGTATGCTGATTAGTTAGAATGTGTATATCTAGAAACTTGAGAATTCACTGAAAGCTCCAAATCCCTGGTGCCAAGCACAGGGCCTGACACACAGTGGGTGCTCAACAAATGTTTGTGGAAATGAAAAGGGGAAGAGAGAATTCAGTGGGTTGATATGTACTTTATTTTTAAACCACAAAAACCATCAGCAATAGGCTACTCTACACCATAGTAGTAGACTTTAAGTTATTTGCTGAATGTTAATTCCCTAAATATAATTTCTCTTTTTCTGCTTAATAGACATGAATCTGAATACCTAATAGAACAACTAAGTTAGTCTTTTCAGAAGTAGCAAAAAGTGTGAAGGATAAATAATTCAAATATTTATGGGGAAAAAAACCCTTACTCTATTAATTTCTTTAAGTCAGGTATGGGCAGTTTCTACAGAGATCCAGTTCATCAATAAGAGTAGAAATAATTTGTTTAAACATTTTGATCACCTCCCTCCCATTTGCTTTGGAGTAGGGTCTCTCATCAGGCTGGGCTTCTGGTCTGCTGCAGCTTTCTATTAACAGTTGATGAGCAGTTTTTCCTAATGTCTGAAGGGCAACACACTGATCTAAAGGCATACTACTTTAAGTATAGTAAGCCCTCACATGTTAAGATTTTCAGCCAAAGGAGTGCCTTGGAGTTCCTCAGGCCATCTTGAAGGATGGAACAGTACTTATGAACCTCACAGAAGTTACTGCTGGCAGCAGAAAGGAAGAAGAGAGGCAGGCAGAGGATAACAGGGGCAGTGTCGGGACATCAGGGATCCTTTTTAACAACTACTGACTATGGCCTAGGCTACATGCCCTTCGCCTGCTCAGATCCCTCCTACTCAGGCCACCAGACAGCACTCCTATCACAGAAAAAGAACTGGACCTGAACTCTCAGGACCTAAGCTCTAGGGCTGAGTCTGTCACTTACTGACCTTGACCAATCACAAGCTCTCTAAACCTCAGTCTCTTCATCAATACACTAAGGATAATTATCCCAAACCTGATTCCCTACATCACAGGACTGCTCTGAGAACTAAATGAGATAGTGGCCAATGTGCTACTTATATATAAAAATAAATTTAAATAATAAAGTAAGGTAACAATGAAAATGCTAAGCATAGCAATAGCTGCATTTGATAAGTACCTGACACAGAGCAGCAAGAATGACAACATCAATAGGAATAGCAAAAACCAACCACTCTCCCATGGCTACTAGTTACTGAATGCCTACTGTGTACCAGGCACCATGTGAGATGCTCTACTTACTCTATTTCAGCAAAACTTAACAACAACCCTGCCAGGTAAAAATTGTTATCTGCATTTTCAGGTAAGGATTACAAGAAAGTTGCCTACAATCATAATCAATGCTCGCAGGTCCATATGAGTCCAAAGCCTCTTCCAGTCTATTCTACACACATTCCCTCCAAAAAAAATGGGCTTGAAAAATAATTGTTGCATCTGTAACTGGAAGACCTCCCAGCACTAACATGCTAACCTTCCTACAGGTGACAGACAACAGCTCTGTTCTTCCCAGCTGGATAGCCCCCAGTAAGCACTCACTCACAAAGCCTGAGAGTATCCTGCCAACTCCACTATAGATTTATATTCCCTGGGGCAGGAAATGAGGCCTTCCTGACCACACTGCATTAGCCACCCTAATGGACTCGCTTCCATTCATAGTTTTGTAACCACAAGGCAGGCACGTAGTGAAGTCAAGTTTCTGTTTCCTGTGGCCAGCCTCTCACACAGGCAGCCTCCACACCTTCCAGGAAGTGCCCACCATGAGCCTGCCTCCCATTAAGGGCTGCAAGGCCCAAGAGGCCAGAAACGTGACAAGGGGCCCTAGTGCCTAACCTTAGCTCTGCAGTGGCCTTGCAGCCCAGAAAACAAATGTTTAGGTTTTAGAATCAAAAGTTTTTAAGCCCTTCTCTGTTAACCATACAACCCTAAAAAGTTATTTCAATTCCCTGAGCCTCAAATTCCTCCTCAGTAGAAGGGAAGGAATATTACCTACCTCATATGGTTCTTTCTAGGACTGTCATAGCCTTTTCTATCTCTGCCTCCAATTCACCATATTTAAAACTGGCACATGATACCACCCTTCCTTCCTCACGATTTTAACAGGTCAGCACTATAAGCCTTTTATATGTACACAATGGAAAGTACGGTCTCTTATATTCATATATAATTTTTGTAGTAAGGGGATCAAACCATTTTATTGAGGGCCTTCGGTGGAGGCAAAGGGCTGGGAGGACAATGAGGCCCGAAGCCCTTGGCCCAGCCGGGATCTCTCTGGCTTCACAGCTTCCAAAAAGCCATCGATATGATTGTAACGTCTCAGTGCTTGCACAGCACTGAACTTTCACAAAGTTCTTATCCTTAGCACAAGGTGTGGCATAAAGCAAATGTTCAGTAAATGCTGTACAGAACAAATACGTACAAATAAAATGGATATGTAGTTCTTAAAAGTTTAATTACTATGTATTTTCACATGCATTGCTTTACTGAATTCTTCCAACACTCTTGTGAGATTTATATGGTCATGTACATTTTATAAATAAGTAAAATTCAGGCTCAGAGAGGTCAAATGACTTGTCCAAGGTTATATAAGTAACTAAAGGTAAACATTTAGGTTGCTAAATTCTTACCTCAAAGAGCAAGGAATAAATCCTTAAGCATAATGATGATATTTTTAAAAAGTTGACCTACCCTCGATGGAGCCTCAATATCTGGCTTAGACACTTGCACATGACTCCCAACAGCGCAGTGAGATATAGCCTGTCCCTATTAACCATGACTTCTCCGTGCGCCAGAGGATTCCAACCACAGAACGTTCATAAGCCGGCAGAGGAGCCCAGCACTATTTTCGTTGGAACAGGAGGTAACACTCTCAGTCTCTGAGTCCCAGAGCTCTCTGAACTGTGAACTTGCCCAGGCAGCTCCCAACCACAGCCCACCTGCCAACATTCCCACCCTGTATCTAAAGAGTAGAATGCAAGGAAACCCCAAATACTCTCTATTCCCTTCATGACTTCCTTCTGCTGAAGATAACATCCTGGGTCAGCAGGTCTTGGCAGTAAGGTCAGAGTTCTCTCAACTTAATGAAATGAGAAAAACAAAGAGGTACTTCCAAATGAGGACTTCACTGTCTACTGGAATCCTGGGCACAGAGTAATGGAAGATCAACTAGATTAGGAGTCAAGAGACATGTGTTTAAATCTCTTCTGTATCAGATTTCTCTCCCAAGCACCAAACTTGTATAAACAATTATTCACTTGGCAGTTCCACAACATCTCTCAGGCAGCATCCAACTTCTTCAAACCTGTACTTCCACCTTTTTTCCTTCTCCCTGATCAGTATCACTAACTTGTGAGTCATCTTCACATTGAGCCAATCACCGAATTTTGTCAAATCTACCCAAGTGCCTCCCAAATCCATCCACTTCCCCCCTTTATACTATGCTCCCACCTTAGTCCAGACACCCTCTCTCACCTCAACTTTCATAGTGACCTCCTGACTCACCTGTCCCACTCTTATCTCTTCCACTCTGGTCTCCACACTGTAGCCACAGTGACTTTTTCCAAAACCTGACTCACCATGTTATTCCTCTGTTTGGTTCTGTGTGCTACAGTGAGAAACTAAAACTGTCCCTACTCAGCCAAATGGTTGAATGGAGGGGTTAAATTTAACCAAAAATAAAAAGAAATAGTAGAGCTGAAGGAGCGGTCATGGGTTTCATATACTCACCTCCTGTCCAGTGGCCACATCCATTGCAGTGTACACAGTGCCTGAAGCACTGAACGACAGGTGGGAGAGAAGGGAGGGGAGAAAACATTGGTATTAAGGCAAGTGATGTTTGTCAAATGCAGCTCTACATACAATCTGGCAATGCAAGTGTTAATAATAACAGCAACAAAAATAATCTTCCCCACTCGCCCCCGCCCTTTCTCATACCTGAGAAGCAGTATGTGGTAGCAAAGAGAATACAGGCTCCAGTGATCAAAAGATCTGAGTTTCAATCTGGAACTTCTCCCTAGTATCTACCTAGATATACTATCTTGAGCAAGTTATTCTCAGAGCTTCACTTTCCTCATTTGCAAAGTGAAGATAAGCATATAAGCGTATATAAGAGAATTTAAATCAATTAGTTCATAAAGCACTAGCCAAGTGCTAAAATAAAATAGGTCTTCGATATACAGGGTGGGGCAAAAGTAGGTTTAGAGTTGTTTGTATGGAAAATAACACAATAGTTAATAAATAATACAAAAATAAACTCTGTCTCATAGGCTCGCGACTGTAAACCTTCTTTTGCCCACCCTGCTTACTAGTTTCCTGCCCCTGCTCCCTCAGCTCCTCTCTTCCATCACTCTTGCAAGGTTGCTTTGACCTCTTGTGGCCTCGAGCTCTTCATCTGTAACCAGGTTGTAAGATTAGATCTATCATTTTCAACTGCAGGCGAGGAGTGAGGGGAAAAGGGCCTTACAGGAATTTTCAGAATGAGGGGGGAATGGCATACATTTTTAGCAAAAAGGGACATAGACTTCTGGGATAACAGTAATATTCTGAATATTCTGTTTCTTAACCAGGGTACTGGTTACATGGGTGTGCTCACTTCATGAAAATTCATCAAGCTGTACAATTATGTATGTTAGATTCAATTGAAATTTATATTAAAGAACTATAAAAACTTTAAAGAACTACAATGAGTAATCTAAAACAATCTCAAGATGTCCTTCTCGCTTTAACATTACGACTCCTTGAAACAGTGTTTTTCAATTATTTATGCTCTCAAGAGGATATATTTGTTTTATTTTGCAGTTTGTAGTTTTCATGTTTTCAAACATAAAATATTAAATACGCTTTGTCAAATACATATGCTCCTAGAAATCTGATACTTCTACCCCATCCCCAAGGTATCCTCACTATATATACATATGTATATGTATGTATATATACACTTTCATACACAGAGAGAAAGTGTGGGAGGGACAGAGAGAAATAGAAGGAATAATGCTAGGAAAGTAATCATGTCCACTCTAAATAACCAAAAACTTCATTTTATGCCTATAATTATAAACCCTGTATATTTGTAGTGATGATATGCAGCAATATGTGTAACTTTACATGTCATGTGCCAGATACATAAGATGCAATTTGAAGAAATCTAATTCCTGTATTGCAAAAAAAAAAAAGCACTCTAGGCAAGCCTTGAAATTATGCTTCCCAGGGAAGTCAGGTCAATTCACAGAGAAAAGTCACCTGTAAGTCTGTCTTGCAGCTAGAAATCACGGTCATCAGCTTCCTCACCACCACTCTTTAGTTGGCACCCTAGCTACGTGCCAAAAGAAATGTGATCACAAGATAAGGGCTCTCCAATAAGGACTGGATTCTTTGCATTGGCAGTTATTTCCCCGTTGACTGATCATCCTACCTCTAGCCATCTTCTATCATAAAACTGGTGTCTATCTTCCTATGCCCATCCTCCCCCATCCCACCACAGGTACCTTTCTTCAAAGGCAAACATGCCCAGGCCTTGGGGGACGGACCTTTTGGAACTATGTCTCCATGATTACGGAAGTCTAGAAAGCTACTCAGGCCCACTGGTTAGTACTTGATTATTTCTACCTGTAATAGACATACGATTAGACAAGTGAATTCTGGGTCAAAAAAAGAAAATCTTCAGGTCTTAAAGGGAAGAACAAGCAAAAATTATAATAGCACTAATTCATTATATTTATGTGGCATTTATTTTTTTTAAATCATGGAATGTGAAAGCATCAGCATAGGTGATTAACAAATATTTCATTCCTCCCTTACACTCATAGACCTTGCCAAATAAGCAAGGAAAACACATTCTGTAGATATTGCCTATTTATGGGCCTCAGACATCTGAATTTTTTAAAAAATCAGAAGTTTTGTAGGAATCTACAATTCTTCTCCCTTAAATTTATGGACAAAGGAACTGAAGTCCAGAGATGGGACCTGACTTGCCCACGCTTGCCCGTGTACCTTTCTGCTACGTCTCAATCTCGATGAAATTAGCTCAAGGAAATGCCTTCCCAGATTACTCTTAACTTATTCTCAACATGTTAACTACCTCATGCCAGTTCAGACTCACAAAAGCATGTCTGGTAGAAAAAAGCATTCCACCAGGAAAAAATGAGATTCACCGAAGTGTAGCATTGTTTTAAAGATTGAACAACAGAGGCAAAGAACATATAAGCTGTAGAATGCCATATGAATAAAACACCAGTATGTTATATAATACTATAGCTTATTTTCAGACGTTTCTGAATGCATAGGAGAAATTAAAACAGAAAACTTCAACTTCATTAGCAACAATGCTTCCATTCAACCAACCACTGAGAGCTTTCTACAAGTCAGATATTTTTTCAGTTTCTTTTTAATTATAGCTATTTCTATAGGTCTATAAAAATATCATTATTTTTCTTTTTCATACAGAAGTATAACTTACCTAAAGGAAGCACAAATCGTAAGTGAACAACTTGATGATTTTTCAGTAGGTATACACACCCATGTGTTCGCCACCAGCATCGCCCCTGAGGGTGTTTTTGTAGTTTCATCACCTTCCCAACCAACATCCCCCTCTCAGACACAACAATTTCTCTGACTTCTGTTAGCATATATTAGTTTTACTTATTCTTAAACTTCATATAAATAAAATCATAGAGTATCTGCTCATTTATGTGTGGCTTCTTTTGCTCAAAATAATGGCCAAACACTTTTAAGACTTATCCCAGCATACAGCTGACCCCTGAACAACACAGGGGCACAGTCGAAAATCTGTGTATAACTTGACTCCCCTACCACTTAACTATCAATAGCCTGCTACTGACTAGAAGTCTTACCAATAACATCAACAGTCAATTAACACATATTTGCCTGTTGCATGTGTTATATACCATATTCTTACAATAAAGTAAGCTAGAGAAAAGGAAATGTTAAGAAAATCATAAGGAAGAGAAAATACATTTACAGCATTTATGGAAAAAGCTGCATATAAGTGGACCTGTGCACAGTAAACCTGTGTTGTCCAGGAGTCAGCTGTATTACAATTCTTTGTTTGACTATCTCCTTCTGTAGACGTGAGGTCTTTGAAGGCGGAGACTGTGTCTTATTCGCAGCTGCATTCCCAGTGTCTACCACATAACAGGACTCAGTTAGGGTTTGCTAAGTTCGGTACACTGAGGGCAGCATACAAGATGCAGGGAAGGAACCAGACAGCAGAGGCATGAATGCTGGCATCCACCTAAAAAGCAGGTCCCATTATACTAGCAGAAAGGTCTGTAGTTCTGAGTCTTCCATTTCACATTAGTGCTGGTAGACTTCAGCACCGGGTAAGCAGGGTTAACCTGGAAAAGCAGAGCTGTAACTTGGGACGCAGGTTTTATGCTAAGAAAATAAATGGCTTTTCAATTCTCACTGCATGGGTATTTTTAGCAACATGGTCAGCTAATGGCACATCTCTCACATTAAGCATAATTCTGCCAAACCTGCAGTCAATCTAATACAACACCTTCAGATGGGTGAGGGGTGAAATGGAGTAAGAAGAACAAGGTTTATGAAAAGCAAGACAAAAGCAAAATCACATACACCAGTACACACAATTTTAAGTCATTTCTCTAGGGAAAAAAAATGTCCCAACTAACCCTTGTCCAATCTTCTCAAACCGTGTATATTTCTTCTTAGGATCGCCCACACTCACTATGCTCCCTTCGAAAGAAACAGAGACCATGAATCATTTTTTTCCCAGATCAAGATACAAAACAGGCCCCGTGTTTCCCCAACCCTGGAGCTGGCAAAGGTACCTCCAATACCCAGAAACCATATCAAGGAGGTCCCTAGCTTTCCCCTGTAAGTTCCAGCCAAAAGTTTCATCTCCTTATACTTTTATTCATAGTAATCTATTTCATGTCTAACCTCCTAAGGGCCATTTATTCATTTTTAAATTCATCCATTCAATAAACATTTACTTATTTAATATGCTCACTTACTATAGGCCCAGTTCTATGTTGAGTGCCACAATAAAGAGACAGATGAGACAGTTTAGATGGTCGCTGCTCTCAAGAAGCTCAACTTCATGGAGGCGACAGACAGGCATAAAGTTCCACGAAAATATAGTAATAGTATGCTATACAGCAAGGGGGTACAGAAAAAAAAGGCACAAAATACAGACCAGAAAGGCTTCAGATAGGAGGTGCTATCTAGGCTGAGTTTTTAAAGGTTAAGTAGGAGTTAGGGAGAGAAAGTTGAGAAGGAGTTGCAACAGGAAGTATGTCAAGTTCGAAGACATACAGGGTGAGAGAGTTCGCTGGGTTTCACAATTTGTATTCTAGAGATGGTGAAACTGAGGCCCACAGAAGGGAAGACACTTCCTCCCGAGGTCATGCAGAAAACTGGTGTCAGAACTCAGATGAGGAGTCTGGTTTTCGGTCTCCCAAAGTGCTTTCTGCTAATACTAATTATTAAGATTTGGTAGTTTTCACATACATTGTCTCATCTGATTTATAAATGAGACAGGGATTAACATCTCTATTTAAAAGATAAGGAAAGGGAGGCCCAGAGAACAGTAGGAAATTGTCCAAGTCCCAAATCTATGGCAGGGCTTGGCCTTCAACCCAAGTGTCCTTAACTCCCAAGGAGGTCTGCTTTCCATAATTCTATGTTCTAAGTATTAATTTTTAAAAAAAATCTGGCTCAGAGAAAAAGACTACATATAGGAGTAAACAGATGACTAGGAAAGTGGCTTCTCTTATTCCATTATTTCATAAGGGCTCTGGTCAACTTTTAAAACAGTAAATTTTTTTTAAGTCAGACAAAAATTAGCAGGAAGAAATTAAGAGCTGCTAAGCTAGAGAATCAGAAACTTCAGCTTTGGAAAACAATGCCACCTTGCAGATTTGGCCAAATCAGTCACATCAGATCCTCTTTAGAAGTGGACAGGTACAAAGATTAAATCGAAGACCTTGTCAAATGATTTTTCTCAAGCCCACAGACCAACCTACACCTTCCTTCTAATATAAATTCTCTTGCAGTCAACTGGAACATGGAAACAGGCTACTCCAATAAACCTCCATCTACGGCCAATAAGGAAAGTAACATCTTAGCTTCCGCCCGAGGGCAAGAGGAAGCATGCTCCAATCACAGGAGCACAAGTTGTGTTCTAACCCCAGCCCTGGCACTTTCTGGCTACATGATTTTGGGCAAGGTATTTAGCATCCCTGAACCTCAAATACCTTACTTGCAAAAAAAAAAAAAAAAAAAAAAAAAAAAAAAAAAAAAAAAAGAGGGTTATAATGTCTGTCTTCACAAGGTTAATATGAGGGATAAATGAAAAAAATCAAGAAAATACCATGTTTGTCATTTGCTACTAGTAAGTACAGGCTTATATAATGTTAGTTTTCCTTCCCTCTTTTTCTACAACCAAAATGGCAGATCTGTCTTCTCCTAGGTCAACAGCAAACATACAAATTTTTTTTAAAAAGTCAATTACAGTACTTTTGACAAGGCCTCAGTCTTTCTCAATACAACATTCCAGGCTATTCGTTAGATAAAAGCTATTTGTCCTCTACATAACCCATAACTGGGAATGAGGGAAATCTAGATCTTAAAGTGAGCTACCCACACTCTCTCTCGCCACACTCCCATCCTAATGTATCCAATCGGGGCTGGGGAGACAGAGGAGGTGAGTACAAGGGCAGAGCGAGGAGAAGCACAGCTTGTGGCTAAGATATCAAGCATAGCTAGCCAGCCACACGGAGCAAGCCTAGGACTGAGATCTTCATAGCAACAAAATTCTGCCTTTATGCTCGACCTATCATACAGCAGAGGACGGTTCAGAAAGCTACAAAGTGCTTACGTAATTTCTCCAAGATCTCTTCATCAGACATTTTGGGCTTCTTCTTCTGCTTCTCAGTATTCCGGGTCAGAGCATCTGGAGGAGTGGTATTACTCTCAGTAGGTGAAATGGGAGATGTAGCCACATCCCGAGTTGGAGTAACAGGAATTGGTTCAATCACAGACCGTGTGTATACCTGCATTGTTGGTACAAGAATTTGGCAAGGTCAGCCTTTGTTAGCATAGGGAAGTCCGGAGCTTCTCTAAAATGTGTGTTAGAACAACAATAGCAAACAAATCGCAACAAACTCATCCCTTCTCCTAGGTCAAAATCTGTGTTCTTCCTCCTCTGTACCAGGCCCATCCTCTGTGATTGAAATGGCCTTCCTGGATCTCGGTATACACAACAGGGGTTAGTGAGCATCTGAACACTGAAGATATTCAATATAGGCTAGACAACTCTCAACAGAAATGACTTAAAGGAGATTCTATCATTGGATGGGAATGCCCTTCATCTCAAAATTCTGTTCTTTCCTAAGCTGAAATGAGTATCCTGTTATTTGCACAGTAGTACTAACACACATATTATCTTCTTTTGAGTTACTCCCTCTTTAAATCCTGAACGCTCACAGAGAAAAACTTCAGTTGTTCTTCTTGAAGAGGCAGTAGTGGGTAGTCAATTAAACCGCAGACTCTAGATATTGAGATACTGCCTGGGCCTAAATCCCAACTCTTATTTTTACCATTTGTATGACCTTGGGCAGGTTACTTAGCTTCTGTGCTTCAGTTTCCTCATTTGTAAAATGGTGATACTAGTGACACCTATTTTATGGGGTTGTAGTAATAAATTAACTAATGTGTGAAATGATTAAAATCATGCCCAATGGATATTGAGCTTTTAAAATTTTGCTAATGTGTTATATTTCCTATTCATTTACTTAACACTTGCTGAGAATCTATGCTTTGCCTCGCTGTACAACATGCTGCCCCATCCTCTTGTGAGTTGTCTTGTGAGATGGTTATAACTACAAGGCAGAAAGGGATAGCCGTCATTAAAAATGAGCAAACTATATATTATTGAGGTTCAGATAAGTTATATTCCCTTTCCCCAGGAAATCCTTTTAGGCATTTATCATATTTTTTTTTCATAAAAATATCACAACTATCTTGTCGTTAGTCTATAAGCTCTATGAAGACAGTGATGTGTCACTCATCCCTGAGTTCCTGTATCTAACCAGTTGCCTAACAAAAAGCATGCATTTAGATACATGTTTGATGAATCAATGAATAAATAAATGGGATTTTTCATCTGGATCTTGAAGGACAGACAGGATTTTAATAGGTGGAAATGGAAAAGAACTTAAATCAAGGAATGGAGATCAGAAACTAGAGCTTCTTCCCTGACTGTTCTAGCATAATGGTTTCTTAATTTTCTACTACTGTGTCTATAGGCAAACGATATCCCTGGCACCTAAGACCTGCACTTTCATTCCTTGTCTTTCTTCTTCAGTTCTCCTGCCATGGCTCCTTGAGTCTACAAACTCTTCCTTTTCCTTCTCTAATAGTCTCCTTCTCTGCCTGCCAGCACAGATCTGCACACACAAAAGGGCCACAGCGCTTGATGGAAAGCAACCTGGACTTAGAATAAATGCTTTCAATCCTGGCTCTTTTGCTAATGAAGAGACTTTAGGTAGATCAATTTAACTCTCCAAATCTCAGCTTTTTTTCCTAAACACTAGGAATTCAAAGCGCCTTTTTGGAAAGAAATGCTATAAAGATAACATTCATTGATTAACATTCATTCATTCAATATTTACTGCTTTTCTAGTAACTGCCAAGAACTATACTAAGCACTGTAAATACACACATATATATTTATTCCCTCTAATTTTGAGGAGTTCATGATTTAGTGGAAAAAATTTTTTTTAAATGAACATGCTTGCAAACCAAAAATGGCCATAGCAATGTAAGTTATCTTGACAGCTCTCCGACTTTGAAGCTCATTTTTCTTAAGGTGACTTTGTGACCTACAGAAAGGGTGATTCCACAAATTCTGTTCATAAATCCTCATCCTAAAAGGTCATATAATCCTCTTGAATTTCCCCCATAGCATCTCCCATAGTCAGCCAACATATGCTTAAACATTTCCCTCAATGCTCTAATCCAAAGGCAGCCTTTTTTTGTATTATCACAGAGTTTAAGCTCTAGATTGTCTTTCATTACAAAGTTCTTGTCATAATAACAAGTCCAAGCAAAAATATACTAGAAGGATATCGTCAATGATAAGTCAGTGTTCACCGATACTAAATCAAGTAAAAGGCGTGGGGCCAATATTATGCAAAGGTGGGGCACAAGGACTGTGGCTATTCCGAGATGGAAGAACCTCCAAGGAAGTTAAATAAAAATCACTGCCAATATCAGGCATCAACATGCACTCCGGATGTCCACCATATTAATAGCACTAATGTATTTATCAACTCTCTTGGGTCTTTCAGCATCATCAATGATTTCTAAGAGGCTGAACGCTGCACATTTAACAGAGAAGAAAAGATCTGCAGCCGGCTAATTTGTTGCTTCCCAGGAGACTGGAATAATTTACATTAGTCCTGCACTAAGTAATTCTGCATATCTTCCTGTCTGTGGAGAACAGACTGAGTAAATGAGGGCTGGGTTGGTATAAACACCAATTATTCGGACACTTTTGGACTATTTGGAAACCCATGATAAATGTATATACTACTTATTGTCTTTAATCATAGAGATTCAATCAAGTTGAGTTGGTGATGGTACAAGCTCCAAAATCTAACAACCACTACCAGAGTATTAAACCTCTAGGCCTCAAGTATGAGCTTCCCCACCCACCCCGCTACCTCCAAATCTAATAAATCACAAGGCTGTTCACGTCCCCAAAGACTCACAGATTTTGTGTGCTCTGGGCGTGGAGCGATCACTGGAGGGGGTGTAGCATCATCATCATCATCTTCATCTTCTGAAACTGGTGGCACTGCAGGGGTCTCAGACACAGTCTTCACATTCTGTACAGTGGAGAAGAAGCCAGATTCATCAGGGCCAGCTGACATGGAACTTAAGCTACCAGGATCAAATCTCCCCACTTCTCCCCAAAGCAAAACTCATCCTGACACCCCTTCTGAAGCTCACTTCAGCCTCTGAGCTCTCCACCTCTGTGTAGCCAGTCAGGAACTCAGTCAGCTTCTGTCTTTTAGTTACCACTATGCACTCAGTCCCTTTCTCCCATCCAAAGCTAACTGCAGATTGGGAAGCCAGCTTACAGCTTTTCTGCTCGCCTTCCCCAATCCAAACCCTGAAGACAAGCTTACAGTTCCTTCTTATTCTATAAATTTCACTCTCCACACTGACCAGGCAATAAAATATGAAATGTAGTGAAGGGATCAAAAGTTTAGAATTTTACAAAGTTTATCATTATGATTCCTTACTCTTTTTTGATATGGTTAATAGAAGTCCAGATAGGCTCTTGCCTCTCCTTTTCCTTTCCTTACCAAAACATGCTGCTGCACACCCATTATGTCCTCAGGTGCCTTCGCCTCAACCTGAAGATACAGAACATCAGGAGCCCCGTGTCTCAAGAGAACAAGTTTATCCGTAGACCGGCTACTATCCATTTCACTAAGCTTCGCCCTGTCCTGGCATGAACCTTATCAGCACAACTAATTGGATCTGCTATAATCTCAGCAACTTGATCTTTTCATGCAAACTGTAACAAAGCTGGCCAAGAATGACAGGTTTGGGAGCAGGTCCCAGCAAAAATATAACATTACTGTTTAGAACACAGATTCAAGAGACAAGGTAGCTCCAAAACATGAGATGTTTGATAGAGATTACAGTATTACAGCACAGGACCAGAAAGGCAAAAGAGATATTTTATTTTATTTTTTAAAAATATTTATTTTTTTAGAAAAAGGGAAAGTGGGAGAGAGAAAGGAAGAAAAACATCAATGTGTGGTTGCCCCTCACATGTCCCCTACTGGGGACCTGGCCCACAACCCAGGCATGTGCCTGACTGGGAATTGAACAGGCAACCCTTTGCTTTGCAGTCTGGAACTCAATCCACTGAGCCACACCAGCCAGGACAAAAGAGATATTTTAATACATATGGATATAATTCAATGGTTTCAGATATTTTCAGAGCTCCTACTTTGAGCTCAGTAAGATACTGTGATGGATACTATTGACATAAAAGTACAAAGATGAAAAAGGCAGTTTGTGTCCTGAAGCAGTTCATCATCTGATATAGGAGATAGAGGGTGAGCTCCCCTTCTGCCTGACATTTGGGGGCTCTAGAGAGAGGACAGTAGAGAGTCAGAATGACAGAGGAGCCCTGACCAGTGTGGCTCAGTTGGTTGGGTGTCTTCCACAAACCGAAAGATCACCAGTTCGATTCCCAGTCAGGGTACATGCCTGAGTTGTGGGTTCAATCCTCCATCAGGGCACATAGGGGAGGCAACGATAGCTGTTTCTTTCCCTCTCTTTCTCTCTTCCTTCCCCTCTCTCTAAAAATAAATAATTAAAAAAAAAAAAGAACAGGAGATAAGTGAAAAACTTATCTACTGGAATGTTAGACTACAGCTATGCTAACTGTGGCAGATTGACCTTTACCACATTTGACGTACTAAGGTATGGAAACTGGCAATCTCATAGAATTTAACAAGACCTCTGATGCTGGGCATACTTAAAAACTGACAGTGCCAGGCATACGTAAGCAAGTAGCTTTGGCGACTGTAGGCAATGAGTCTATCCTTTTGGTCTCAAGTCTCATCACTTGAGGAAAGTGGAGTAAAAGTAGTGGTATAATTATAACAGATCACTTTCAGTTCTAAAATCTAACAGAGGTTCTTTTGCTGTCAAAACACTTATTTTGATATTTTTCTGCTGTAATGTTTTCTCCCCATTACTCCTCTAAACAAAAATTCAGTAGGAATTAAGTTAAATTTCATGAGAATTAAGTTAACTCAGCAGCCTCTTCATCATCAGGTTGCAACCTTGGGGCACCCTGACGCACACTCTAAACACCAACCAGGTTTGTTCGCCCTGTAAACTCTGTAGAGAAGGGGATTTCACCACCTTCCTTAGCAACACATTCTGTTCTCTAAGGTGACAGCTTTGGGAGGTGGTATTAACAACTACCAGAATCAAGAGATGTAGGTTTTTGCCTCAAATTTTAATTTTCTTTTCCCTGTGTCCCTGGGCAAGGCTGTCCTGCTCTGAGTCACAAGCTTCTCATCTCTAAAGTGGAGCAATGACAGCAGCTTGCTGCCTACCTCAGAGGGCCACTGGGAGGATGAAATAAAGTGACATGGGTGTTAGAACACTTTGTAAATGGTGAAGGGCTAGAAAGATGTAAGGGATCAATTAAATTATCATCATATCTAATAACCACAAACTTTTAAAAACATCTTTATTGTACTTTTCCCATTACCATTTAGTCCCCTTATGCCCCCTGCCCCCTTCATCACCACACTGTTGTCCCTATACCTGAGTCCTTTTTCCTTTTTGCTCAATCTCTCCACACCCTAACCTTCCCACCCCAACTAGCTGTCAGCCTGCTCTCTATATATGAGTTTGTCTCCATTTTCCTTGTAGTTCAGTTGGTTCATTATATTCCATATATGAGTGAAATTATATATTTGTCTTTTTATGACTGGCTTATTTCACTCCAGGTCCATCCATGCTGTCACAAAGGGTAACATTTCCTTCTTTTTTATAGCTGAGTAGTATTCCATTGTGTGAATGTCCACAGTTGTTCTATCCATTCATCTACTGATGGATACTCGGGCTGCTTCCATATCTTGGTGATTGTAAATAATGCTGCAATGAACATTGGTGCTTATATTCTCTTGAATTAGTGTCTTGGGTTTCTTTGAATATACTCCCAGAAGTGGGATCGCTGGTTCAAAAAGCAGATCCATTTTAATTTTTTTGAGGTATCTCCATACTGCTTTCCACAGTGGCTGCACCAGTCTGCATTCCCACCAACAGTCCAAGAGTGTTGCCCTTTCTTCACATCCTCACCAGCACTGTTGTTTGTTGATTTATTGATAATGGCCACTCTGCCAGGTGTGAGTGAGATGGTATCTCATTGTGGTTTTAATTTTCATTTCTCTGATGATTAGTGATGATGAGCATCTTTTCATAAGCCTATTGGCCATCTGTATGTCCTCCTTGAAGAAGTGGCTATTCAGGTCCTTTGCCCATTTTTTCTTTGGGTTGTTTGTTTTTTAGTGGTGAGTTTTGTCAGTATAAATTTTGGATATTAACCCCTTATCAGGTATATTGGAAAATATGTTCCCCCATTCTGTGGGTTGTCTTTTTATTTTGTTGATGATTTCCTTTGCTGTACAAAGACTTTTTAGTTTGATGTAGTCCCATTTGTTTATTTTTTTCTTTTGCTTCCCTTCCCTGGAGAGACATATTTGATAAAAAAATTTCTATAAGCAATGTCCAAGATTTTGCTGTCCAAGATTTATGTTTTCTTCTAGGATTTTTATGGTTTCCTGCCTAACATTTAAGTCTTTGATCCATTTTGAATTTATTCTTGTGTGTGGCATAAGAGGATGATCTAGTTTCATTTTTCTGCACATATCTGTCCAATTTTCTCAACATCATTTACTGAAAAAAAAATATCTTTAGCCCATTGTATGTACTTCCTTCTTCTGTTGAATATTAATTGATTATAAAGGTGTGGGTTTATTTCTGGGCTCTCTGTTCTGTTCCACTGATCTATGCACCTGTTTTTATGCCAGTACCATGCTGTTTTGATTACTATGGCCTTATAGTATAGTTTGATATTAGGTAGCATGATTCCTCCAACTTTGTTCTTCTTTCTCAGGATTGCTGTTACTATGCAGGGCCTTTTGTGGTTCCATATAAATTTTTGCAATATTTGTTTTAGTTCTGTGAAATATGTCATTGTAATCTAATAGGAATTGTATTGAAATCTATAGATTGCTTTGGGTAACATGGACAGTTTAATGACATTAATTCTTCCTATTTATGAACACAGTATGTGCTTCCACCTATTTGTATCTTCTTCAGTTTCTCTCTTCAGCATCTTACAATATTATGAGTAAGGTCTTTTACATCATTGATTAGGTTTATTCCTAGGCATTTTATTCTTTTTGAAGCAGTTGTGAATGAGATTTTCTTGATTTCTCTTTCTGTTCATTACTGGCATATAAAAATACAACTGATTTCTGGGTATGAATTTTGTATCCTGCTACTTAGCTGAATTCATTTATCAATTCTAGTAGTTTCTTGGTGGAATCTTTGGGGTTCTCTATGTATAGTGTCATGTCATCTGAAAATAAATTAATAACCACAAACTTCTGTTGTTAAAAAAGCCAGTGACTTAAACTCATTGATTCATTCACTGGGCATGAGACTCTATTCTACTGTTTGGGCCTATATTAAAGAACAAAATAATCCCTGTCTATGGCTTACATTTTGGAAGAGGAAACAGTCCAAATTAATCAATGTGTCAGGCAGTAGTAATGAGGTAAACTACGAGAATAGAGATTGCTTGGGAGTAGGGAACTATTACTTGAGACAGAATACTCAGGGAAAGGCCTCTTAATGAGAGGTCACATAAGCAGTGGCCTGAATGAATTGAGAGAGCAAGCCATGGGACTTACTGGGAAAAAGAATATTCCTGGCAGATGAAAGAATTCATACAATCTTAATAAATTTTTAGAGCTGTGTAATCACCATAATCTAGTTTTTTTGTTTGTTCGTAACACGATAGAATAATCCAATTGGATCATTTGGAGAAACTTCCCTGTTTTGTCTTTAGAATTTAGGCTGGTCAGAACCAGAGAAGAATCTTCTCATTTCCTGCTTTAAGAATAAAGGTCTGACTACAAGTATTGTAGGAGCCTAGTAAGGGGAATGGGTGAGCATTCAGTATACATATATTCACTTAATTACCTGTTTTTGATATGTTACTCTTATATTTAACTGTGCCTAACATCCTATCCAGAAATCCTCAGTTTTACCTTCTCTAGAAAATAAACCTCCAGTTTTCTGCTAGGGAAGGGCAACCACTCAGTGGTATAGAGTCAGGGAAGAGATTTAGGGATCTAACTGCATTTTAAATAATTTTAATTGCATCTGCTGTTAGTACCCTCCCCATTCCACTCCACTTCATCTCCAGTTTTAAGAAGGGCTACCAATTCCTGAGCCTTCTGAGGACTCAGCCACATAGATATATGGATCAGCTTTGCCCACTGCCAGCTTTGGATTCAGCCTCCTTGAGTCAGTTACTGCTTATCAAGCTGTCATTGCCTCCTATTTTGTTGCTCTTGTCTCTTTTCCTGTTCTCTCTCCATCCTTCTGGGTTAGAGAGACCATTCCTTTGTTATAGTTCAAGTGAAATTTCAAGAAATAGATGTCTATGTTCAATCTGATATCTTCACCAGGCATTCCCAAGGAATGTTTACTTTTAACTCCTTTTATTTCTATGTTATTTAAAATGTATAATTGCTTTTTAAAAGCTGCTTTATTGAGGTATTATTTACATACCATAAAATTCACCATTACAATTTCAATGATTTTATTAATTTTATAAATTTGTGCAACAATCGCCACAATCCAGTTTCAGAACATTCCCATCACCCCAGGTCACTCACATTCCCATGCCCAGCCCCAGGGAGCCATGGATCTCCTTCTCTCTGTACAAATTTACCTTTTCTAGACATTTTACATAAACAGACTCATACAACATATAGTTTTCGTGTCTAGCTTTTTTTACTTAACATAAAGTTTTTGAGGTTTATCCATATTGTGAGATTATCAATACTTCATTACTTTTTATGTCTGAATAATATTCCATTGTATTGATATAATACTTATTTTTAATCTGTTTATCAATTGATGGGCATCTGGGTTGTTTCCACTTTTGGGCTATTATGAATAATGCTCGTGCGAACATTCATGTACAAGTTTTCATGTGAATGTATGTTTTCATTTCTACTGCACATATACCATATTTTGCCATGTATAATATGTATTTTTGGCCCAGATTTTTGAGGGAAAAATAAAAATGCACATTATCCATGGGCAGTACTGGAACATGGGTGCACAGTATACACAGCAAAATATGGTGCCTAGGAATGGAATTCTATAATTCTTTAGCTCTCTAATTCTTTTTGAATCTCCTTGCCTAACCACCTGTGTCTCTTATTCTCATATTTTCCATCTGTTTTTATAATTTATATCATTAATCTACTCTTCTATGTATTTGGCTTTTAATCCTTGTGAATTTATTTATTTAATAATATTTTTAATTTCTAAGAATTCTTTTTTATTCTCTAAGATGTTAGTTTAAACTCAAATGCACACCCAATTATTTCAATCTCATATTTAAATCATTCCTTAGCCATGAGGCAAAGTCCAAGTTCTTTGACCTGGAATGATGGATTCTTAGCTTGGCTTTTGTTCATGCTACTTCAGGCAGGAAAGCATTGCCCTTTTTTCTGCCTGGTATCATTACCTATGTTTACCTAACACCAGACTGTAAATCCTTGTTTATGTGTCCTGATTCCTCACTAATTTATGAGATCAAGAGCAAAAACCTTACCAGTACTTGAATCCAGAGCCTATCACACAGTAGGTGTTCATTTCATAAATGAGAATTCAGGCACTAAAAGGCACACAATCTGAGATCTCAGCCCAATGCCACAAATAACAGAATTTTAGAGCCAGAAGAGCCTTACAGATCACGTTTGTTTAATAATAAATCACTAGGGCCCAACAAATGTGATCTCCATTGTACATTATTTATACCTCTCTCCCTTGTAATCTGTTGTAAAATTTTCCCTCAGGGACTGAGATAGCACATATTCATTTCTGTATTACCAATACCTGGGCACAAACAAGGTGGTAAGTAAGTATTTATAGTATGAAGGAATAAATGAATGATCTGGAGAACTGAATTTTGTGCTGGTTTCTACTATTAACTCATTCAAGGGTAGAGAGCAAGTCGCTTAATCTCTCTGAGTCTCAATTTAAGCTGTATTACAGGGGATAACAATTCTGTCCAATTATTTCACAAATCAAGTGAAATGATCTATATGAAATCAATATGATAATAACACCCTACCACAATACAAACCATATCCCTCCTATAAAACTAGTAAGGAAATATAAAGTACTGAGCCACAGGGACAAATGTTCTGAATTGGGAGAAAAAAATGTCCTTGACAACCTGAGTGGTTTTAATTGTAGATACTAAACCAGCACAGGTTTTTACCAAGCAGGTGTTATCCTCTCTACCATATGGCATGAGCCCCAGGGCTCCTCCTCCTCACTCATAAACGACATAGCTCTGGTTTTGTTGCAGTCTCCTTTATAAGACCTCTCTGACATCTTCTTTCTCAGTTCCCTGCTTCAGTGAAAAGAATCCTAGACTAGCACCCAGAAGACCCTAGTTCTAATCTAGTTCTGCCACAATAACTTATTATGAATCTCCAAGAAACTCTGCTTTTTTTACCTGTGAAATGGGAATGATACTTTCTTCACAAGGTAATTGTGAGGACTAATTATGCTAATAACTATATATAATAACTAATAACTATACGTATAGTTATTAGCACAGTGCCTGGCACATATTAGCAACTCAATATATGAAAGCTCTCACTCCTCCTATAAAAGCATAAAGATATTTGAGCCACAAAGCACAGCTCGGCTTTCTTTAATGATTTACTATTCAATAGTGGTAAGAACCTCCCAAAGATCTTAACATTTGCAAATTCTTCCCTACCTTTTAATTATACTCATATATCCACTGGTTGACAAAAGAATAAATCAAAGGAAGGCAATGAAGACTGAGACTCTAATACCTATTGCCTTTAACCCTTCTCACTTTCAGTTTCATCAACCATAACACAAAAACAATAACCCCCCTCACTAAACTCCTTGAGGATTAAATAAGAAAGGACTGAGTATGCTTTCAGGCACTGGACATGTGAACATATTTTATAACTGATAACAGTATAAATGACTCAGAGTAAACAAATCCGCACTGCTGGAAGCATAGGTCAAAGTATTTTAAAGGTGACTCAGTATTGTGTTAGAACTTACTACCTCCTGCTTAAAATTCTCCAATAGCTTCTCATTACCTTTAAGACAGAGTTAAAACTCCTACGTGGTCTGACCTGCTTACCACTTCTCCTTGTTACCCACTTCTAGTCCCTTCACTCTTCACATTCCAGTCATAACAAAGTATTTGCAGTTTCCTGTACAAACATACCTTGCAAACCCCCTTGTCTCTGTACATGCTATTTACTCTGTCTCTGTCTGGAATACCCTCACCTCTTCTCAATTCTTACCCTAGATAACTAACTCAGTCAGCTCAGACTCTATCATCGAGAAACGTTTGCTTATACATCTAACCTTTCATTCAGGAAGTGGTTGCCTGCCAGAGGCCACGCGTACAGCAGTGAACAAGGCAGACCTGGCTCTGGCCTCACAAACCTTTAGCACGCTGCCCTGGAACTGCTTGTTACTGCTTTCATGTCATTCACAAGACTAGGAAATTATCAGGAATTGAGACAATATCTGATTCATCCCTGTACTGCCACTTCTCTACAGAACCTGGCACAGAGTAGGGGTTTGCAAATGTTTAGCAAATTAATATGACATAACTCCCTTTGTACAAGAGATAACATCAGGTGCAAAGAATAGCAGTATACTCCTATATACATATCACAGCTTACTATTTAAACACCCTTTCAAACACATCAATACATTTTATTTGCTCTGGAAAATAGAACTTGTAAGTTGAAAGAAGTAGAGGGATATTTGAGGTCATCCGGTTTTACTTTCCAGCCCTTCACCTGACAGGGAATTCACTACAACTTCAGAGCACATCTTAAATGAACAGAATATGCTCCCTTCAACAATTAGTCCAAATCCTGGTTTTGTAGACCCAACCAACCAAAGAGAGGGAATTATCTTCAAAATTCAGATTTTCAAAAACATGCTCAGGTAAGACCATGCTCGGAAAGGCAACTGGCTTTCCCAAGGTTCAAAGTGACAAATGAAAAACTGAGTCCAAAAGGCAGTTCTTCTGGTTCCAAAGTTAGGATTTCTAGAATATTAAAAAATTAAAACTGAAAGAGACACCTACTGTTTACGAAGTCCAACTCCTTTGCAGGTCCCTACATAGATAGGGACACTGCAGCCCGGCCCGGGGCGCAGGTGTGGGAGTAACCAAGGCGAGTGCCTCCCAGCCCTGGGAGCGGCTCCGCACCTGCCACACTGTCTTTGGTCCCCGGCCACCACACCTGCCCACGTCAGAACAGAGGAAATGAACACTTACCAAAGTGTTAGAAGAGTTATAATCCTCAGCTAATTTATCTGCAAAGGAAAAGAAGACCAGGGACTCAGTCAGTAAACAATTACAGTCAATCTATTCTTGAGAGCTAAGGAAGCCTATCCAGTCAAGCACTTGACAGGCTCAGAAAATAGCAGTGTTACTGGTACTACGGTACCATGCTAAGCGCATTATGAACATTACTTCCCTTAATCATCACTACAGTTCTGAGTAATATTATAATGTTCACTTTCATATATTTGGAAATGGAGGTTCAGAGATGTTAAGTAATTTGCCCAGGGTACACACAGGTTAAATAGAAGTCAAGATTTGAATCCTGGCTGAACCCTAGATACTATGCTACAACTGTATCCACATCACAGGCCTGAATAGTTAAGGAAATTTCCTGCAATCTAAAAGAAAGGGAAACAATTCACAGCTGGTACTGTCCTGAGCCATCCATGACAAATTATGATCAGCCCGCAGTTTCAGCTTTTAGAAAAGATCCTCTACATATATGTCTATTTCCCACAGGGAGAGAAAGACCAAGGCTTAGAAAAAGAAAGGCATTAATCATGTCAAGTCTAATTAAAGGCAGAATCTTGTTTCTAATAATAGATTCAAGCTCCCTCAATGAGGTAATCACCATATTTCATTGAGTCTGAGATGTACATTTTTTCAAATTAACATCTCTGAAACAGAAATGTGTCCTATAATCAAAGGCATTTCATGTTTTAATTGGCAACCTCTTTTTAGTGGTATACAAAAAAATGATGTATCTTATAATCAGTGATATCTTAGACTTAATGAAATATGAAACATACACTCAATGGAGATTTTAGCAAGAAAAGAAGTTTAAAGACCAAGTGTTATGTTTCATTTTATTCTTTAATTCCTAAAGATCCACGAAGAAAGTGACTTTGTTGGTTCACCACCAGTGGAATTAAGGCGGAGAAATATATTACCAGATGCAATATATTCCCCACCAAAAACCAAGCCCAGAGAATGTCCAAGATTCCAATTCCATTATATAAGAAAGTGCCAGGTGCAGCCTCTTTGGTTCTATGACAAATAATGAACCCACAAGCTATGACACAATGTTCTTAAAACAAACCCTGAATAGCCAGCTCTATTCTAGAGAAATCAATTCAGGATATACTTTAAACATAATTCATTTGTTCCTTTTGTCCAAAGAACATCAGCTCAGGCAAAGCAAAGCACAATATTACACCCTCACTGCACTACCCTGACCTTGTGAACTGGTAGTGCCTACGAACACTGAGTATTTTGATAAGAAATATATCTAATCCACACAAGAAGCAAGTAAGTTTTGCTCCTTTTAACTATAACATATAATTTCTATATTTCAAAATCAAACCCCATAGCACAGAATGACAGAGCGGAAAGTACTTCCAATCCCCTCATTTTACAAATGAAGAAACCAAAGTTCAGAGAACAAAAGAAACTCATTCAAGATTACACAAATCAGCGGCTACACAGGGCTAAACTCCAGAACTTTGAGTTGTTAATCTAGACTACTTTTTGCCAGCACATTAGCTACTAATTGGTACAGAAAATGAAGTGCCTAAAAAGATAGAAAAATTAACAAAAATTGGCATGAAGGATCATGCCTGGGTTATAAACAGCAAAGGGATTAAAGGCCCAAGTTAAAACACACTTCCATCACGTATCAGTTGAGTCACCCTGAGTGAGTCACTTAACTTCTCTGAGCCTAATTAATTTCTGAGTCTGTAAAATGGGGATAATAATCCTTCCCTACCAACCCCACAAGGCCATTATGAGTATCATATGACATCATTTACATACAAGCATACACAAATTAAGGTAGTGCTAGCATAATTAATAGCATGAAAGGAGGGGAAACAGAAAAAGGAAAGATATGACATTAGAAATAAACTGTACCAAACATAAAATTTTGCCTAGAGTTAGCTCTGGTCCTCAAGGTCTAGAAAATTAAAAATCCTACATGCATGCATGCATGCACACGCAGAATACTCAACATTATTCACATATGCGTACATAGATGAATATACGCACAATTACCTGAATGTGTATATCTATTTATTCATGAGTAGTTAGTGAATTTTAATTCCAAATACATGCAAACCCACAGAGCTATGCTTCCATATACGTATATGGCACCTGTATATATCTACATACATGTATGCATAAGAACAGTGTGGCAATTTACTGTGGGAGCAGTGGGTAGGATGGGCAGAGCAGAGCAAAGGGGGAAAAATTGCGACAACTGTAATAGAATAACAATAAAAAATAATTAAAAAAAGAAAGTGCAACTTAATGTTTGTATGTATCCTTAGGCATGAGTTGTACACAGTGATTTCCTTCCAAAGAATACAGAAGGGAAAGGGGGATGTTTACAGTTGTAATGCATATAAATAATATAATAATTAATGAATAATAACGCAAAAATGAAAAAAAAAAAATCCAAAAACTTGGTGCTGAGGCTTTTAAAGCCAGCTCTAATCTCATGTCTCTGTGACAAACTCCCTAAAACATAACCTCTGACCTCCAGACTAGAAAACTTGCCCCCCAACCCCTGAACCCCAATTCCTCCTTGGAATGCCCCCATCCGTCAATGGGAGAAGTAAGGCGGACCCAGCGGGGCCAGACGTGCAGAAGGAAACACTGCTGAGAACATGCAATGACCCTCTCCTGGGCACCACCACGGCAGCATGAGCGAAGCTGCAGCCTGCCATCCTCACCATCTGTGCCCTTTGATGCAAGCCAGATACTTGCTGGGGGAAGCATCCTTCCAAATCAGCTAGTTCACCCTGGTTCTCACCTTCCCCAACAACCCTGCCCTTTGAAAAAGACAGCATGAACTCTGGAAAGCGCACTGAACTCGGAGATAAGAGACCAGCTCTGCCGCTAGCTTAGCCACACGAGAAAGACTTTGGCTTTGTCTGAAAAAACAAGGGGGAACTGGAAGTGATACATATTTAGGATATTTCTTGCTCTAACCTTCTAAGATGCTATACAAAAGGTAAGTTTCCAGAAATGTGGGCCTTCTCCTAACTTATCTAAAAAAAGAAAAATTTTCTCTGCTATAAAATTTTCTTTCGTAAAAGGAGGTTCTCCAAATGAAGTTACTAGAGGCGGGTAGGAAACCCAAAGGGTGCTGGTACAGGATTCTGGGACCTGGATTCTAATCTCAATTCTGCTATTAAAAACAACTCTGAAAAACATAGTCCCCTAGAGAGAGTACATGTAAAGAACATTTATTATTAACCTGTTTTTCATTTGACTGATAAAAATTAGTGCCTTGAGGAAGGAATTGGGCTTACCTACTTAAAAGATACACATTAAATGTGTTATTAAATAACTTAATGATATTAAGGATAATGCCGATAATGACAGCTACTTTTCCATGGTGCTGTTTATAACCTATAAAGAACTTCCACATCAATGAGTTCATTTATTCCTCACTACAACCTCTAGAAATAGGACTTACTCCCATTTTGAGGCTCAAAGAAATGGAGTAAATGTTAGAACCTAGTGAACGTCACAATTTAGATCTTCTAGCACAAAGTGTATGTTCTTTACATGTTGCTTTTTTAAAACATGCGGTTTCAGAGTAAAGACTCAAGTGTGATGCAAAAACACATCATAGTGGCTCTCAAATTTCAAAATTCTGTCTTAGTGAAAGTACTATCTCTGCTCTTTCCAATACTTTCTTCTCTCACCCCACACCAACGGTCAGGGGCTCTTTCCACCCAGAAGAATATCCCTTTTTTCCTAGACTGCCCTGGACACAATGCTCATACCTGTAAAGCTCATGTACTTCTGGCTGTTGGAGGTCTTCTTTGAGTTATAGAATTCCAATACATCCAGGACAGCCTGCGGGTTCTTCTTTTGCTCCGACTTGGTGATATTTGATGTCTGAAGCAAGCGGGCCCACTGTTCTGGCATCCCCTGTAAGAGAAACATGTGAGGCTGTCAGGAAGGCACAGTCAGAGGGAGCCCTGAAAGAAAATCAGAGCTCACTTTGACACTTGCGAGCAAAGACGGATTTAGTCATTCCTTTCTCTCTACACCCTCAGAGTGCTACACAAGTCTCTTTGTAATATGTATCTCATTGTATTAAACATTTGAGATTTTTCCCCTTCACCAGGCTATTCCTGCTCTAGAGCAGGAACTACATCTGATTTGTCCCAGCATCATCAGTGTTCAGAACAGAGCCTGCTGCCGAGGGGCCACTTTATTTAAGGAATGAAGAGTCAAAGGTTTTTTTTGGCACATTTTTGGAGATGAGTAAAGTGTCCTCATGAATATAAGAAGACAGTAATGAGGGTCTTGGGCAAAGACAGAGGCATCAGGAAGACTAGAAAGGATTGACTCTAACAATGCATCGCCAGAACTCTGAAAGACCAAAGGCCCTTCTGTGACCCAAGACTTACTGTAAACTCCCCTGTGACAGCATCAAAACCAACGTGAATCGTGTGTTCAAAATCTGAAGGAAGAGAAATCTCTGGCCGTTCCTTCTCCTTCTTTTTATTTGCTGCAAGAGAAACAGGGAAATAGAAATTTTAAAAGAAAAAAACAAACATTATTACATTTTTAGGCTTATTTAGTTCTTTGTTGAGCTGCAGACTCCTTTAAAAGCCAAAAACTGTCTACTTCACATATGTGTTTACAGAATGCCGTGCTGGACTTAAATTGGAGTAGATGCTCAATGCATGATTAAAGACTTAATTTTTTGTTGAACTAAAGTAAGGGAGACACAGAAAGAACATTCATCAGAGTTAATCATCCTGGCTCTACCACTAATGAGCCATTCAATCCAGGGGAAGCCACTTCCTTTTTCTTAATCCTGGTTTCCCCCATTTATAAAAAGAGAAAGCTCGAAATAGATAGTCTCTAAAGGCACTTCCAGCCTCACATCCTGAATTCTACAAGCTTCTATACCCGCATCCTACTTGTTTGGTCTTTGATTACAGTCTGCTCTAAGGTTTTCTAAATTACAGAATTTTCTATTTGGAAGTTACTTTAATAATATGAATCACTAATATTTTATCATGTGCTTACCAAACAATGGTTCAAGTTCTTTATATGTAGTAACTGCAGCCTCACAGAAATCCTATCAGTTAGGTACCATTGTCCTTATTTTACAAATAAATAAACTGAAGCACAGAGTTACATTATTGCCCAAGATCACATGGTTAATAAACTGGCAGAGCCCAGGCCCAAACCCAGGCAGCATGGCTCAGAGCCTGGGCTCTAAACCACTATGCTATGCTGCCTCCCTAGTTTAGGACCTTAAAGGATCACTAAGTCCAATTGCTTGTAGTCATCTCTCTCTCATTGTTACCATATATAGTTAGCTAACTATTAAAAAGAAAGGCAGCAAAGGGAATCAGACATTGTTGAGTCTAATGGACAGGTATAAGCCTGTTTGCTTCACCCAGAAGTTAAGCTTCACACTCCAGGGAAATCACAACATTGCCCCACCAAGATTTAACACCCCTCCCTTCCCACCTCTGGTACTCAATTGTAGGTGGGAGCAGGGGGAGGTAGGCGCCTGCACAATAGAAGTCAAAATGGCAACCAGAGAAGCCTGTCAATCTAGCCTGGGGAAAGATGGATTGGTCAGGGGGTGGACCCATCAGGATCCTACAAAAGCTTGGGAAGTTGATTGGTTAGTTTGAAAAAGCTCCTGCCCTTTCCCAGGCCCAAGATAATATAATATCAGGGAATAAAGAAGAGCTCTCTTGGTGAACCATGCTCATCCCCTGCACCCTTTCTCCGTACCCTCGTACATTCTTTCTCCATAACCATGTGGCCCTAGCAGCTGCAGAGCCAGCAGCTGTGCAGACACCAAACTCAGTCTCGAGGTAGGAGCCTGGGTACAGCAATATAGCCAGGAACAGTGCTAAGCTACCTGGATGGCAACTGAGACTGCTTAGCAGCCACCTGCAAGCTCCGAAGGACTAAGCTTTAATATGAAACAGAAACTCTGGACACTGGCATTTGTTCTGGCCTTGCTGAAGACACGGTTGAATATTATCCATGGCAGGATGGATGGAGATCAGACAAAGGGTCAGTCTTCTACCCAAATAAATATTGCTGCACCACAATCTCCCCTGCATGGGTTGGTGAAATGCTTTTCTCTTGATTCTGTGAAAGAGCCCCACTTTACCAGCAACACCATCAAGGGTCTTTGCATAAAGTAGATGTTCACTAAGGTCCTGACCTGGTAGAAAGGTATAGTGCTGAAGTACCCTGTTTAGGGGTTGAATTGTGCCTCCACAAAAATCATGTGATCTAACTCCTAGTACCTCAGAATGTGACTTTATTTGGAAATAGGGTCACTGCAGATGTAATTATTTTTGTATTTGTATCATGCTCTAGTGTTTACAAGGCACTTTCACATATATCATAGTTTGCTAGAACCTCAAAACAACTGCGTGACAAGCAGAGCAGTGATTATGGTGCCCACCTGACAGAAGAAACAGGTTCCAAGAAATTAAGTAACCTGCCCAAGGTCACAGAGCAAGTTAAAAGCAGATCTGACACCAGAACTAAGGTTTTCAGACTCCCAGCTCTAAGGAATTTCTATTCTGTCATTCTGCCTCTCATGCATTGCTGCTGCTTAGGATTATGTTCTCTCTCCTCTCTCTCCCAATGCATTCCAGTCCCCAAGTTATTAACGATTTTTTCTTCTACAGAGTTATCAAATTTATCCACTCTTTTCCTTCTTCATTGCCACCAACATATTTCATGCACTGTTATCTGTGGCCTGAACCATTTTAACAGTAACCTATCGCTGCATTCTGGTCCTCTCCAATGCAAACAACAATCAGGCTGATCTACAGACTTGCTATTCAAGCAGCATCAGCACCACTAAGGAGACTTTTGGAAATGTGGAATCTCAAGCACCATGATAGAGCTATTGAATCAGAAGATGAATTTTAATAAGATCCCAAATGAATCACGTGCCTATAAAAGTTTAAGAATCAACACTCGGCCAACATCATATTGAATGAGCAAAAACTAAAAGTATTTCTTCTAGGATCAGGAAAAAGACAGGGATGTCTGCTTTCACCACTCTTATTCAATATAGTACTGGAAGTCTAGCCACAGCAATCAGACAAGAAGAAATAAAAGGCATCCAAACTGGAAAGGAAAAAGTAAAACTGTCATTATTTGCAGATAACATGATACTGTACACAGAGAACCCTAAAGACTCCACCAAAAAACTACTAGAACTGATAATGATTGCAGTCAAGTAGCAGGATACAAAAATAATATCTAGAAATCAGTTGCATTTTTTACCCCAATAATGAACTATCGGAAAGGGAAACTAAGAAAACAATCCCACTTACAATTATATCAAAAAATACCTTGAAATAAATTTAACCAAAGATGTAAAAGAACTGTACTTGGAAAATTATGCAACACTGAAGAAAGAAACTGAAGAAGATACAAATAAGCGGGAGCACATACAGTGCTTATGGATAGGAAGAATTAAAATCATCAAAATGTCCATACTACCTAAAGTAACCTATAGATTTCAATGCAGTCTCTATTGAGATATCAATGGCATATTTCATGAACTAGAATAAATATTCCAAAAATTTATGTGTAACCACAAAAGACCCCAAATAGCCACAGCAATCTTGAGATAAAAGAATAAAGTTTGAAGAATCACGCTACCTGATATCAAACTATAGTATAGTTTGACCCATAGTAATCAAAACAGCATGATACTGCCATAAAAACAGATGTATAGATCAGCAGAACAGAATAGAGAGCCCAGAAATAACCCCACATCTTTATGATGAATTAATATTTAGCAAAAGAGGTAAGAACATATAAAGGGCTAAAGATGGTCTATTCAATAAATGGTGTTGGGAACTGGACAATGTGCAAGGAAAATATGAAACTAGACCACCTTATTACACCATTAAGAAGAATAAATCCAAAATGGATTAAAGAGCCCTGGCTGGTGTAGCTCAGTGGACTGAGCACAGGCCTGAGAACCACGGGGTTGCTGGTTTGATTCCCAGTCAGGGCACATGCCTGGATTGCGGGCAAGCCCCCCGTAGGGGGTGCATGAGAGGCAACCACACATTGATGTTTCTCTTCCTCTCTTTCTTCTTCCTTCCCACTCTCTCTAAATAAATAAATACTTTCAAAAAATGGATTAAAGACTTAAAATGTTTGTCATGAAACCATAAAAATCCTACAAGAAGACATAGGCAATAAAATTTCAGACATTTCTCATAGCAATATTTTTTCTGATAATATTGACTTAGGCAAGGGAAACAAAAGAAAAAAACAAATGGGACTACATCAAACTAAGCAGTTTTTGCACAGCAAAGGAAACCATCAACACAATGAAAAGACAACCTCCTGGCTGGTGTGGCTCAGTGGATTGGGCACAGGCTGTGAACCAAAGTATCACCAGTTCGATTCCCAGTCAGGGCACACACCTAGGTTGTGGGCCAGGTCTCCAGTGGGGGCCACATGAGAGGCAACCACACATTGATGTTTCTCTCCCTCTCGTTCTCCCTCCCTTCCCCTCTCTCTAAAAATAAATAAATAAAAATAAAATCTTTTTTTTTTAAAGACAACCCATTGAATGGCAGAACATTTCATCAATGATACATCTGATAAGGCAATAATACTCAAAATTGATTTAAAAAACTTATACAACTCAACACCAAAAAAACAAACAATCCAATTAAAAATGTGGAGAGGACCTAAATAGACACTTTTCCAATGAAGACATACAGATTGCCAATAGACGTATGAAAACATGCTCAATATCATTAATCATCAGAGAAATGCACATTAAAATCACAATAAGATATCATCTCATACCGTCAGAATGGCTATCATCAATAAATCAACAAACAACAGGTGGTGTGAGGATGGGGAAAAAAGGGAGACCTTGTACACTGTTGGTGGGAATGCAGATTGGTGCAGCCACTGTGGAAAACAGTATGGAGTTACCTCAAAAAATTAAAAATGGAGCTGTCTGATGACCCAGTGATTCAACTTCTGGAAATATATCTGAAAGAACCTGAAACATTTATTCGAAAGAATATATGCACCCCTATATTCATTGCCAAGTTATTGATAATAGCCAAGATTTGGAAGCAGCCCAAGTGTCCATCAGTAGATGAGTGGATAAAAATGCTGTGGTACATTTACACAATTAAATACTACTTGGGCATTAAAAAAAAGAAGAAGAAGAACAAAATTTTACCTTTTACAATGGCATGGATGGACCTGAAGAGTACTATGCTAAGTGAAATAAGCCAGTCAGAGAAAGACAAATACCATATAATTTCACTTATATGTGGACTCTAATAAACAAAATAAAAAGAGACTCAGATATAAATATCAATCTGACAGCTCTCAGAGAGGAAAGTATTTGGGGCCTTGGTGAAAAAGGTGAAGGAGTTAAGCAAAAAAAAAAGAAACATAGATACAGATAACAGTATGCAGTATGGTGATTACCAGAAGGAAAGGGGCATGGGAGGAGGCAGAATAGGGTGAAGTGGGGATAAATGGTGATGGAAGGGGTACTGACTTTCAATGGTGAGCACACAATTCAAGGTACAGATGATGTACTGTATACTTGAAACCTATATCATTTTATTAACCAATGTCATCCCAATAAATTCAATAAAAATTGAAAAAGATAAAAGTTTGAGAATCAAGAGAATGAGAAGACAAACTACAGACAGGGAGAAAATATTTGCAAAAGATGTATTTAATAAAGAAATATTATCCAAACTGTACAAAGAACTCCTAAAACTCAACAATAAGAAAACAAGATAATGAGCAAAAGACATGAACACGCACATTGCCAAAGAAGATCTACAGATGGAAAAGATGCTCAACATCGTATGTCCTAGGGAATTGCAAATTAAAACAACAATGAAATGCCACTCCACACCTGTTAGAATGGTCAAAACTCAAAATTGGCAGGCCTTATGCTGACAAGGATACAGAGCAACAAAAACTTTCATTCGTTGCTGGTGGGAATGTAAAATGGTAGTCACTTTGGAAGACAGGTTGACAGTTTCTTATAAAATTAAATATCCTTCTTCCATGTAATCAAGTAATGGCACGCCTTAGTATTTACCCAAATGAGCTGAAAACTTATGTTTACGCAATAACTTGCACACAGATGTTTATTTCAGCTTTATTCATAATTGCCAAAACTTGGAAACAACCAAGGTGTACTTCAGTGGGTGAATGGATAAATAAACTGTGGTACATCCAGAGAATGAAATACTATACAGCACTAAAGAGAAACCATCTATCAAGCTACGACAAGAGGAACCTTAAATACACGTTACTAGGTGAAATAAACCAATCTGAAATGACCACAGGTTTTAGCTATTTACACACTTGACAATTTCTCTTCCAAACAACAGCTGCTTTGAGAGATGGCAGGGCTGAAATTAAGCCATCATATTTGACATAAATCCATGTCTTACTCATAGCTAAGTAGAATGCATGGGACATGTTACAGGGCTTTGGAATTGCTTTCTGTTCCTAAATTTCTTTTGATCTAGTCACTTAAAAGTCTGTTAATAACAATTATTTTTATGTTTTATGTTTATATGTTATTGTATTTGTATTTTATTTCTATTATGTTATTAACATGCTTTATAAGATACCATCACAGGCATGGAATATCAAACACAAAGGAATTTTGGAAACGAAGTCACACAGAGAGAGTATCTCAGAGGATGAGTAGTCCATGGAAAAGAGCCTCCGGGGATATGAAAGCATGTGAAACATAAACACACAGGGTGATGCTGAAGGTGACTCTGCTTCCACAGGCCGCTCTTCGCTCTACAGCCTTTGCATATACCTCCCATATTCCCACCTCCGAGTTTTTGCTCACTTTTTCTGTTCTTCCTCTCATTCTCCCTGTTAAAACATTCAGCCATCTTTTAAAGTCTGGTTCAAGTTCCACTTCTTCCAAACTGAATTTCCTGACCTTTCCTTCTTCTGTGAATTCTCAAGACACTGAGTCAGCATTTAGTCATGTTCTATCCTGTATGATTCCTTGAGGTTTTTAAGACTTACCTCCTAACCGAAGATGTAAGATTCTTCAGGACAAAATTATGGCCCAAATAATATTAGTAGCTATGTTACTGTTCTTACTATTTTAAGGTTATTATTATGTGTTATTACTCTGTTATGAACTTATTATTATTATTATTATTATTATTTATTTTGAGGATCAGGTAAGGTAAAGAAAATGCATGTGCTTTGTGAGCTAAAGTTATCTTTGTAAGCTGAGTTACCTTTAACATAAGAAGGTATCAGAGACATCTCTATTGCAATCTCATGAGATACCTGGGTCAGAACTACCCAACTAAATTGCTCCTGGATTCCTGACTCCCCACAACTGTGAGATAATAAATGTTTGTTGTTTTATGGTGCTTAAAAAATGGAAAGGAAAGGAAAGAAAAGGAAAGGAATCATTCTGATGTCCTGTAACTAGAGATCACAGGCTTGAGGACTTAAAAAGTGAAAAAACAAGCTTACAACCTCATACATCCTGACTTTAACTGTATCTTTGGCCTAGTCCATTCGGCCTTCTGATAACATGGGAAATGAGGCTGACACCACAAAATCCCATATTGCTGTACAACTACCCAAATTTCAGCACAAGTCACTGGCCTGATTTTTTTTAAGATTTATTTTTAAGAAGCATCTCTCATTGGTTCAGCTGAGCTAGTCTGAGCTCAACACAGTAAAATGCTCCAAACTTGGAGAGATAAACACTGATGTAGTCCAGTTTTAAAATTAACTTTGCTAAATGCTTCCCAAGCTCAGAGAATTCCACTTTGGTTATGAAAATGCAGCCAGAAAGATTCCAAACGAAAGGCTACAGGACTTCCTAGAATAAACCAAAGGCTCCAGATCCTAACCACAGAAAGCAGGCTTTCCCACGTGGAATCTGCAGCTCAGCACCACCTATCACAGGCCCTCGATGACAACTTCTTCCAATGTTCCCCCAGGCACACACACTGAAGCCATCCATGCTGGAGGTCAGCATTAGGGAATGCCCACAGACATTCTCCCCACTGCCAGCTCAATCTCAGTCACCACCACAGCCCACAGGGAACTCTACTCCCAGATCTCCTTAGAATCCTAAAACTATCCCTCTGCAAATTCTGGATCCAAAAGCCTGGGTGAGTGAGTCACATGTGAAATCTGGGTTGAGAACAACTAACAGAGAGAGTATGCTAGGATGTAACGAATACTTTAAGAAGCTTAGTTCCACACTCATCCCTGCCACTTTCCAGCTGTGAGACCTTGAACAATTTACTTTTTCCTAACCCTCAGCCTCCACAACTGAAAATAAGTTGTTGTAGGTATCACATAAAACAAGAAATGAGGTTTTTAGTAAAAAACAACAACACTTTATATCTGTACAGTGTTTTATACAGGGGTGTCCTACCTGTGGCCCACGGGCCATATGTGGCCTAGGATGGCTATGAATTCCGCCCAACACAAAATCATAAACTTACTTATAACCTTTTTTTTTTTTTTTTTTGGCTCATCAGTTCCATTAGTGTTTGTACATTTAATGGGTGGCCCAAGACAACTCTTCTTCTTCCAGTGTAGCCAGAGACACCAAAAGATTGGACACCTGCTTTTATCCCCACTACATCAAATAACAAAAGCCTACTAACAGTATGGGGTAGGTGAAAATTATTATTACCATGTTACAGATAAGGATACTGGGATTACAATAAATGGGTAAGAGGGGGGAAATAACAGAGTTATTAGTAAATGTCAGAGGTGGTGTTCGTGGTGAGAATAGAACCAGGTGTTATACAAGTGGAGGTAGATCAGACCTCAGTTCAGCAACCTCGGTACTTAAGTTCTGGCTAAGAAAGAATTCAGAGCCAAGACTCAAACTATAAAAGAAAGTTTATTTAGGAAGTCACAGAGGTAGAAGAAGTGAGCGGTGGAAGAAATGGGCTCAGGAAACAAGTTACAGAGGCAAAAGAAGGGCCCTTGGAACTTAGGAGAGAGAAAGGTAAAGGTAACTTAGGAGAGAGAAAGGTAAAGGTAACGTGCGTGGGGGGGGAAGAAGATGGGGAAAGGAAAAGCACAGGTGTGCTCCCAGGAGGGCGAGTGCACTGGGTCCTCTTGGCCTAAGAGCTTTTAAGGGTGGAGATTTTAGGAGCCATCTCATGGGAGGATCTCTAGCTCAATAAAATATTCATCAGCTTTCCAGGTGTGTCCTTTCAAGGTTCTGGTCTCCACTAATTGGCTGGTGCCAGAGCAGGGAGTCATGAGTCTGCACAGCTGGTCCTGATGTCAGCTGTAGCATCGCTTGTGTGGTTTTGCTGCTTTTCTGGGCCTGGAGCTAAAACACAACTGAGGCTGAGATGTATTTGATTCAGGTTAGAAGCTCATTGTCCTGGGAGCTTAATGCTTAAGGGCTATTCTCTGCCCCCCTTGATCTTCCCCCCTAAGGGGGTCTAACCTGTATGACTAGCAGCATGCCAAAGTAGGAAATGTCAGGGGAGGATCTGAACTGCATAACCAGATATGAAAGGTCAGGGGGTTTAAAACACATGACCAGCGATATGCTAGAGAAAGAAGGGCTACCCTAGGAGCAAGGTCCTTGTTTTCCCAGTTTTTCCCACTGCTACGCACCTGAGACTCCCCCCACCCACCACCCTGTGACCTTCTTCTGTACCTGGCCCATCGTTCTTGCTCTGCTCATGTCTGTCTAACTGCCTACCACAGTAGGACTCAATCTAGTTCATCTAAGTCCAGTTCTAGACCATTGCTTTTTAGGCAGCTGGAACAAAATCTCAAATACTTTATAAAGGGCATAAATAACACTTCAGTGACTGCCAGTAATGCTGTGTGTCCTGCCGGGACTGAGTTCAACACAAGGCAGCAGGTCAACAAACGCTGACTGGCTGAACAGCAATATCCACATGCACAAAATCAAGCCGAATAAAAGCTCCAAAAACAAAGAGAAAAAACCCTCACTTTTCAAAAAAAAATTCATTTTGATGTACACAAGAATCATAGCCATCTAGTATTTTAAACCTATGTGCTCAGGGCATGTATGGAAAAACCTATACCCACAACATGAAAGAAAGCTTACTAAATCATTTCACAAGAACTTCTGGTAACTATGCTTTCTACTTCTGTGCTTTGAATGTATAGAGACACAGATTTGATATTGAGGTAAGAGATTTGTTTTCAGACCAGATTTGGCCTAAGGTTACTCAGCAAGGATTTCCAGAAGAACCTCCGGGACTACAGCTTTGTAACGGATTCAAGTACTTTACAATGGCCTGGATTCTTTTCACCTACATACATAACCTGATCCAACTTCACCTTCATAATATCTCATTTATCTTATTAAGGGACTTCAAAGGTATAAGAGACTATATTGGTCCACTGGATTGATTCTAAATTTTTAGATGAAGACACTGAGGTGTACAGAGAAGTAACTGACCCAAATCAGGCAGCCACTTTATGGGAGAACCAAGACTACACCCAGCTATCCAGACCCCCACATCCCCATTTAGTACATAAGATTGTTCCTTCAGTTCCCAATGGTGTCTGAAGGTTACGCTTTCACCTGCTGTTCCAGGCAGCAATCTTCTTTTCTTTTAAAGAGTTTTACTGAGATACAATTCGTATACCATACAATTCACCTATATAGTGTACAATTCAGTGGCTTTCAGTATATTGAGAGAGCTTGGCAAACATCCCCACAATCAATTTTAGAACATTTTTATTACCCCAAAAAGAAAAGTGATCTTCAGGGAGAAAAGTGATCTCCCTGATCTCATCTGCTTCCCCCACAGTCCTAGGCAACCATTCATCTACTTTTTGCCCATGGATTTGCCCATTCTGAACATTTCATATAAAAGGAATCATAAAATACATGGTCTCTTGTGACTGCCTTCTTTCACTGACACTGTTGTCAAGGTTCACCTATGTCATAGCATGGATCAGGACTTCACTTTTTTTTGTTACCAAATAATATTTCTCTGTGTGGATGGATATCCAACATTCTATTTATCCAACATTCATCAGTTGATGGATATTTAGGTATGTTTCTACTTTTTGGCTATTATGAATAATGCTACTACAAACATTCATGTACAAGTTTTTGTGTGGGCATGTTTTAATTTCTGTGTTATAGGGTAACTCTATGTTTAACCTTTTGAGGAACTGCCAGACTCTTCCACAAGCTGGCCACACCATTTAAAATTCCCACCAGCAGTGTATGAGGGTTCCAATTTCTCCACATCTTTGTCAACACTTGTTATTATCTCTTTTTATTATTGCTATCCTAGAGGGTGTGAAGTAGTCTCTCATTGTGGTTCTGATTTGCATTTCCTTAATGGCTAATGATTATGAGCATCTTTTCATGGGCTTATTGGCCATTTGAATATCTTCTTTGGAGAGATGTCTATGCAGATCCTTTGCCCATTTTTAAATTAAATTATCTTTTTAATGTTCAATTGTAATAGCTCCTGATATATTTTTGAGACAAGTCCTTTATCAGATATATAATTTGAGAAAATTTCCTCCCATCCTGTGGGTTATTTTTTTACTTTCTTCACGATATCCTTTGATGAACAAGTTTTTAAATGATGATGCCTATTGGGCAGGAATTTTATCTTCCTAGTTTGTCAGCAAGAGCAATTCCAACCTTTTAATTTTTAATTTTAAAAGTCCTTTTCATGACATGTAGAAACTTGGACTGAAGGCCTACTTATTTATAGAGATTTTATTACAATTATGGTTGATAAAAGCACAATATTAAAAATAAGCACACACCTAAATTGAGGGACAAAGTGGCTCTACATGTAGCAGAAAGTTCCAGGGCAGGGTAACAAACACCACCTGCACCATAGCCTCTGTACCTAGGAAGTTGGCAGCTACTACTACATAAATGAATTAGTCAGAAAATGCAAGGTAAGCAACTTACCACCTCTCTTCTACCTAGATCTGAAAAGAGCTCACAAGGAACACAGAGTAGGGGAAAGGACAAACACACAAAGACAGAAGCCCGGTGTACTCACTGAAAGTGCTCAACAATTCTCATTTCAAGTATTCACCAGTCATTTCCTATTTGTAAGATCACTGTTTATTGGACATCTCTATGCAAAGTGTCTGAAATTATCTTTTCACCTCAAATGCAAAGTGTTCAAAGTCATTATCTTTCCTGTTCTCCAGCCACCCACCCTCTTGACTTGTTCCTCTTCCTGGGTTCCTGCTTAATGATGCCATTCATTACCTACCATCTTCCCCAATCTGTAGTTAGGCAGTTGCCATATTTTGCCATGTACAATGTGTACTTTTTTGCCCAAATTTTTGAGGAAAAAATAAGAATGCACATATACATGGGTAGTACTAATTCCATATCTATATAAATGTCTTTAATTCTTTCATTTATGCTTATCATTAAAAGTGTGAATTCTAGAAAGCAGTAACAATCTGTATGCAAAATAATACCCTGGAATACGATAATTGGTTTTGTTTCTAAATATAAATAAATAAATAATTGAATTAAAAAATTAAAATGAAAGATTTTTTTTTCCTGAAAGTTTGGGCCAAAAATGTGGGTACACATTATACACAGCAAAATACGGTATACTTTTCTGCAATGCAAGATATTTTCTGCAATTCATCACTGTGGTTGTTATATTTGGCCTACTGTTTCAGAATCCCAATTCTGATTTTGTCATGTAATCTATTAGCCATGCATCCCACCCTCAACAAACAAGAGAAAGGAAACTAATATTTGTCTTCTGTGCAGAAGGTAATTTATTAGGAACTCTGCATGTAACCTTCACACAACAACCATGTAAGATACTATGCCAGTTTTAGAGATAGGAATCCCAATCTTTCCTAGATATAGAAAACTAAAGTCAAAGGAGTTAATCAACATACCTAAAGTCAGAGAGCTGGTAAGTGAAGAATCCAGGATTTGAACCAGATCCACCTAAATCAGAAGCTCATGATAACTATTTATAGGCAGAAAGCCAATTTCTTCAGCATGCCAGTATGACTGAGAATTTTACTTCATAGCAACAGGCACTTAAATAAATATTTGGGGGAAGGGCTGTCAAACAAAAGTCACCTCTCCATATGGGCACCCAAACCTCTATTTCACTGTCTTGTCCATGGGATTACCATGACTTTATCAAATACACTGTTAAAATCCTGATTATTCTTCTAGAAGTTTTATCAATAAAAAGGAAATTAGCCCACCTAGTATGACTTACTCTTAGTGAACTCATGCTGAGTCCTGCTTCCTTTCCTCAGCTATTACTTTCCCTTCTTATTGATATTTAATCCCCAAATCTGGATGTGAGCTCAGGACATATGAATAAAGAAGAAGCAATCAAGAATGTGGAAAAAATACATTCCAAGTAAAACTACTTTGGAAAAAAAGCATTTCCAAATGAAGACATGTCAATATTTATTACATTTTGAGAATTCATAAACAGTTTAAGAATTTAAAAATAAATAAACATACAGATTGTCCAAGTCTCGCAAGTGCATGATTATTTTCTCAGAATTTTGCTCAGAATAATTAATAGAATATAAAAATAGGTCTGTTTTTCAAGGGACTTCAGCCACTTTAGGAAAGAAACAAGAGAAATATGTAATAGGAAGGAAGATATTAAAGGAAAATTAAGCTAAGGAAATAACAGATCTTTTATCCAGGTTACAAAAAGAAGTGAGTATACAAATGATGAGAAAGAAATGAAATACTGTACTTTTATCGCCAGGTAAGATGGATCTGTAAAATCGGTCCTTCTTTTTCTTCTCCTCTGGATTTGGAGGCAGAGGTTTGGAACCATGGTTTAGGGTTCCAGCATCTTTGCTACCAGCTCCAATCATAGTGCTGGTGTTTCTCATTGGAGGGGCTGGGGGTTTGTCTTGAACGTCCAGGCCGTTATTTGACATGGTCACCACCACCAGCAGCTACTGGAATCAGAAAAAAAGAGCGTAACACTTTTATTATTTTTGAAGAAAAAGAAATACACGTTGAAAAGTTTAAAAGAATCCAAATTATACGATCCTTCCTCCAGGGCCCAGTTCAAACCCTCCTGCTGTATACCATGAGTACCACCGTCATAACCAGTCAACGACTCTCCAAGACATGGCACCTACTCTGTGCCAAGAGCTGCTGAAAATTCACCAGGCTTTTGCTTTTCTCTGCACTCCCCCATCTACAGCATTGGACGGCACAGAAAACCATGATGATGTAGTTTAAGAAACAGAAATTGGGCCCAGCTAAAAACTATGAATCCCAGGGCCACTTACTAGCTTTAGAAAAATTCCTTAATTATTGGGTGCCATTTATTCATTCACATGATGATTAAATAAAACTGCTAACAGCATTCCACATAGTGAATTCTCTGCCTATCTTTAATTCTGTAACCTAAGAAAAATCACATTCCCTCTCCGGAATGGACTGTATCACTGCATCAAGGGTCTGTAAAGCTGCAGGTTTTGTAAATACTTCTACTGAAACATAGCAACACCCATTCATTTACAAATTGTCTGTGGTTTCTTTCAGATTCCAACGGCAGGGTTGAGTGTTTGCAGCAGAGACTGTATGCCCACAAACCTAAAATACTTGCTATCTGGTTCTTTAGAGGAAAAGTTTGCTGACACCTGGCCTATATCACCTTGGTCCTATCTCCTTCCTCTAAAATTTGACCTCGTTCTAAATATATGATGGTAAATGCAATAGCCATCCTATCCTATATGATGCTGGGTTTATCAGTAATCTCCAGTGCTTCTGGAAAATAGAAGGAATGAAATCTAATAAAAAGGAATAAAATCCCTGGTAGCAATAGTTTTAATGAAGATAGATGTTATTACCTCAAATAACTCAATGGATAGACATGTTTCCAGAAATAATCATGTCTCCCAATATTCTTCCATGCTACAGTGGAAATTATGTCTTTAGCCATGACTACTTATAATGTAAGTTCCTTGGAGTCAAACACAACAGTGTTTTAGAGACTAAAGTTTCTAATTAAAAAAAAAAACAAAACAGCATAATAATCACAGAGAACTTTTTAGAAAATATAGGTGCCTGGGTTCAAGCCCCATAAATTTTGATTTAGTATGGCTGGCCTAAGGCCAAATACCTGTAATTTTTTAAAAAACCAATGATCTCAATGCCAGCCAGATTTGAATACCACCGCTTTAGTCTAGGTCATACCACCCTGAACGCGCCCGATCTCATCTGAATACCACTGCTTTAGATATCAATTACTTAAACGCTATAGACAAAATCTATACTATGGAGTCGTTTTAACATTTCCTAAAAAATGCAGAACTAACTGATCTCATTTCCACCCCCCCCCACAATCCTTTCTACACATGCCCTTCGGAAATGTTCTCACCCCTAAGAAGTTAGGTGTCTCTCCAGACCCAATGCAAAGGATATATTTTGGGTTATGACATTTATTTTTACTATGTTATAAATGTCTTCGCCAGGATCCAGAATGTTCCCCAAAGGTTGGGCTCAATTTTGTCACCTTTGTGATCCAAAGTCTGGACCCCAGTATCTGGCTCATAGTAGATTCAATAAGTATTTTAATTAACCAAAAGTTTACACAGGGATATATATTTGCCAGTAAGGGGTTTAGTACAGATGAAATTTTAAGGTTCTTCCCAATCTGACACTGACTCACCTTAAAAACTAAGGTACCACACGTGGACACAACTTACATTCAAACCACACCTCAAAAATCTCTGTTCTCCTGAATTTGCCAAATAGTCTCTTACCCTCCTCTTGACCCCTCCATACTTCTGGGTCAATGATTTCTCCTACCTCTGAACAGTAAAAATCTTACTTATCTTTCAAGGTCAAATTCAAACCATCCCTTTGTATAATTCATCTTGACCTCCCCTCTGGCAAACCAGCCACTCCTTAATTGTCTTTTTGAGCAAAAGAAATCAAGCAAGCAAAGACAATCTTGTTAATCTAAATTGACTTTCTGGGTGGTGTGCTTTTTATCCATTTCTTCCAGTTTTACTTGACAGATTTGCTTTTGCTGTCCCTACCAGCCCCAGCTCACGTCCCTCAGCTCCCCCAAACAGACCTTCAACAGGCTCAGTTCTCAAGTACACTTTCCCGTCCGGAACGCCAGTTCCAAAATTATACTCCCTGCAGCCACCTGATACCCTAAGCAGGCCTTTCCTTGCCTCTTCAGCCAACAACCTCACTGAACGTAACTCCCTTTTAGGACCACAGCCCAGGCCAAAAAAGGCTTCCTCAGCCTTTGTAATACAGCTTTTCTTCATTTCTCAGTTCTTCCACCATGCTTGGAGAATTCTTGGTGGTAGACCTCCACTTTCAAAAAGATTCCAGGTGACTTAAAACATGAAATCTGCTGTTGCAATACAATGTTTGAATCCTCTACACCATATTCCAGCCTAGGTCAGTCATCCAGCCTACTCTTGAAAACCTGCAGAGACAGGCATTCTACAGTCTCAAAAGTCAGCCTACTCTACCTTTGGTCACCTCAGCCAGACAGTTCTTCCTTATATTAAGTTCAACCTATCTTTCACTGCATTGTAATGACCTGTCTACGCATTCACCTCCCCTGGTACTCCCCTCCCTGGCCAGACTCAGACTGTGAACCCCTCAAAAACAAAGTTCAGTCTTATTTATTTTTCCCCAACACCTGGCCTGGCAAAGAAGAGGTAATCAATAAAGATTTGTTGGACAAATGAACAAATAAAAGAACAAGTGAACAAATAAACAAACAAAAATACTTCTATCAACTGGTCTTAAATCTTATCTGTCAGGGCTATTCAAAAAAAGATTATTCCCCTTCCCTAGACAGAACTTTAGATACTTGAAACCATCTTGCAAGACCCCCCAGAATGGAAGGGATTTAGATGTACAAATTGCCAGTCCTAAAAACAGTCATAGGGCTGTAAAGTACAGCATAGGGAACACAGTCAATAATATTGTAATAACTCTGTATAGTGTCAGATGGGTACTAAACTTATGAGGCTGATCACTTTGTAAATAATGTAAATGTGTAATCACTATGTTGTATACCTCAAACTAATATAATATTGTATGTCAACTGTAAATGAAATTTTAATTTTAAAACTTAAAAAAATAAAGTGAAAGGAAAAAAAGACATCCCCCACAACCTATTTTCTCAATGGTAAACTTGCCAGTACCTTCAACCACACTCGCAGAACACAATTTTGTGCCTCCCTCAGCCTCCCTCCGAGCGTGCCTGGACTCGGCATTTCAGCACTGCTTCCCGGGCTTGCCTGTAGCCCTCCAACCCGCCCTTTCCCACGGCTTCCCCACAGGTTTCACTCCCTTTACAGGTGCGTCATGGATCCCCTCACTGTTTGTTTTATCCACCTATATGGAGCGCAATGCTTAGCACATTTTAGAACTTCCGCTATTTTAAACTTTGTTTACAAGGGGAAAAAGTCCAAAACATCAATCTTGAGAGGGGAAGGAAGAAACACGCTCAACTCTTGAATAAGTAGACCAAACGCATCTTAAATTGTCTAACAGTCTCTGAAGGCCAAAGCTTTGGGAGAATGACAAGCCAATGCCTTCTGACCTGCTGCGGTGTAGAGCTGGGCCTGAGGCCAACATTTAGAATGATAGTTCAAATGGTATCCCTCTATCCATCCTAGACAACAAACTAATATGATGGACAGAGAGAAAGACAGACTGACCAGGTTGTATCAATGCCCCAGAGGCTCAGGGAGCCTAATAATGTATAAGCAACTAGTTATACTGAAGTATCAATTATGAATCAACTGAATAGCTCTATAATAAAGGCAGGATCACTGTGAGGTTTCAAAAGGGCCACTGGTAAGGCAATGTAGCAAAAAGATGACTGGAGTTAAAATCAGGAGACCTCAGTTTAATTCCTGGCTCTGTTATCTACAAGCTATAAAGTCCCTTCACCCATGAGCTACAATTTGTTTCCCACTAGGCAGTCTCCAGACAGATACTGATCAAAAGGCAACCAACAAGGGGAAGAATTTAAGTCTCTTTTGCTGTAAAAAAGCATAAAGATACAGTGCTAGAGTAGAAAAAAGGGAAAGAAAACACTTTTCAAGCAGCCATTATGTGTAAGGTACTTTACGTACTGAAGTCAACGAGCCAGGAGTTTGGGGAAGGAGTGTGCTCACCAACAGCTGCTTCTTTCCGCTTTATCACGTCTGGATCCCACAGCCACCAGGATACAGCAGAGCCAAGATAATCAAAGATTTTAAGATACACACAACATCAAAGCTGGAAGCAACCTAAGAGGTCATCTAATCTAACCCCCTCCTATCAATGCCTTCACATAACAGGAAGAAATACTGAGGTCCAAAAAAAAAAAAAAGAAGAAGAAAATTACCTCAGATCACATAGCAATTTAAAGGTGGGGATTACAACCCGTGTCTTCAGTTTCTCTTTCTCCAACTATATTTGAGGTAATTCTAGCCCCTTTGGACTTTTTCTGACCTAAATTCTGCTATTCCCAATTTACATGTAGTTAGGTCAGATCCAGACAATAGCAAACATAGAAATATATAAACATGTTTCAGCTGGACTTGATTGATATTTACTAAATTTCTGCCGTGAGCTAAGCACCAGAGAAGATAAATGAGTTCTTGGTCCTCGAATCAGCCATATAAAAGTTATATACACCTTTTGCGGTAGTCACACTTTCTTCATTCTAGTACAATTCAAATCAATAGGTTTTTACTTAGTCACACTTTCTTCATTCTAGTACAATTCAAATCAATAGGTTTTTACTAAGTACTTATTACATGGAAGGTGCTATGCCAGAAACCAGGGATTTGCTGATACCTAAGTGAATACGAGACGATCCCAAGTCTAGAGGTTCTCACAGCCTAGGAAGCAGGGTGACAGGACCTAGAAGACCACAACGCCAGGCCACTGCCCACGGTGCTGTAGCACAGTACAAGCAATAAAATGTCAGAAGACACGGAAAGGAAAAACGATATTGAATTAAGGTGATCAATGGGGCTTCATAAGAAAAGGTGTAGGGTCCTAAAGAATAAATAGGTCAGACAAGTGGTCTTTGACTCTTGACTGCAAGAATCCCCTATTAGCTTTTTAAAACACCAGCTGGAACGCTTGGGGGAAGCATACTAATATCTGCAATTTACTTTGAAATGCATTTTTTTCAATGAGATTGATTAACAGATGAACATAGGGATGTGATGTAACATACATGCCAATACATAATATATAATGGATGTAATAAAGAAAGTATATGAAAATGCTTATGGTAGAGAATCTAGGTGGTGGTTATACAGGTATTCACCACAAAATTCTTTGAACTTTGCTATACGTCTGAAAATTTTCCTAATAAAAAGTTTCACTCAGGCTCTGATTTAATTAGTCTGAGATAGGCCCAGGCACTGATATAGCACCCGGAGCAAAGAAAACAAGCAAACAAACAATAAACGATTTTGATGGAGAGCGATGCTGGCAAGTGCAGCCCAGACTGCAGGAGTAACCTAAGTGTGAGAGTCCAGCATGTTAGACGGCAACGCGAAGATGAAAAAGTAGGACGCAGGGATCGCACAGGGTCCTTTATGTTCTGTACACATACGGCACTTTTAGTCAAAAAAAAAAAAAAAAAAAAAAAGTCCCTTTTCATCAGTTCTGGATCCGTGCAATGAATGTCTCATGTTAAAAATAAAAGATGACACTGTTGATTTTTTAAAAGGCTGTAGAGAGATGATAATGAAAAAAGAGGGGCTGCCTGAGGGAAGGGACCAGCTGCCTGGAGCTCACACGATGCGCCCTGGGGAGTGTGGGAGACTCCTTGAAACTGCCTAAGAGACTTGCTAAAATTCTAAAAAATGGTTTCTCCAGAGAACCTTCTGGAAAAACTATCTTTACAAATAGGATTTCAACCATCATTTGGGGCTGATATTTGAATAACCGCTAACATTAGATCACATACTGGAATTTACAGAAAACTTGGAAATCTATTCAACTACTATCAATTTTCTCATTCATTCGTGCAAATATTTATTTATCACCACCCACTGTTTGCTAGGCTGTGCTGGGTACTGAGGATAAAACAGTGAGCCAGGCAGAAGAAACAAAATGTCAGAGATGTTGCCAGTCACCCAGGGTCACACGGCTAGTCTAGTCGGCAACAGAGGCAGGCACCCGAAATGAAGTCTGTATCTAAGACTTCCTCTCTTTCCACGGACAGCACCCTGTTCACTCTGGAGACAAAGGAATGGACTAGATAACCTTTAATAACCCCTCGGTCCATTATTTAAAATGAAGGAGGGAAAAGAACAAGAAGAAATAAAATTCCATATATTAATCACAGTTCCAAACAACTTGGAGCAGCTGAGACTGGCATGACCTACACTCCCCCAGGACTGGGGAGTACTGCATGCACTTGACACCTAGTTATGAGAATCTGATCTTTAATTAAATTGTGCCAGGAGGTTTTCTTTGGCAGAGGCCTAGAATGCTACAGTCTTGAATTTGCTGAGGGATGTCCTTCTGACATATCAAAGCCATTCCCACTCTGCAGCCTCCAGACACTTGCACCAGTTTAGCAACAAGAAAGCAACTGCTGAGGTAGCAGGCAGGAAAACTAGAGGCTGTTTCTGGGCTGTTAGGAAAGCTACTTTGATTTCTAACCCTCCAGTTTCCTCTTACTAAAATACAGATTAGGCTATCTACTGACAGAGTTATCATGAGAATTTAAAAACCTACAGAAAAGCATCTAGCATGCTATCTGGCACAAAATAAATATCCAATAAACATGTGTTCAACATCCCCCACTCATCTTTCCAGTTTTTCTCTTCTGCTCTCTAAACTTGTCATTCCATCTCAATATGCTTTCATGCCCCTGCCTTTGCCCACACTGTTCTCTCTGCCTAAAATGTCCCAACTTGTCTGCCAAGCAAAGTCCTACTCATTCTTCAATACCCAGCCTGACTCACTTCCTCTATGAAAACCTTCACGAAGCCCCCCTTCACGAACCTTCTCCTCAATTAATAATAGCATTTCCTAAATACTGCTATGCAGCAATTATCATATTTCATCATATTAACCTCACCAGACCATGAACAACTCAAGGAATAAAACTGAATCTGATTAACCTCTATGTCCCAGAGTCTCTCCCACTCAGCACAGACCTGGTAACAGTAAAGGTTCACTGACTAAGGCAACCTGTTTAGAGGGGAGAGAGAAACAGGAGCTGGAAGAATCTTGAAAAGAAATCAGTTCCAAAACTTTATTTTATACTTGGGAACCTTAAACCCATAGGGGGATACAATTTATCTAAGATCACTCAGTGAAAGAATGAGAAGGACATGGCTAGCCCCTGATAGTTCTGATTCTCTTAGAAACACTCTTTCTGCACTAATTATTAGAGGCAGAATGAACGGAGCCTGTACCTGGGATGCTTCCTGCATTTGGAGAGGTAGGGGAGGCAGCAAAGTAAAATGGAAAAGGCAGAAAGGTTTCTTTTTAAATTATTTTAATTGTTGTTCAAGTACAGTTTTCTGCCTTTTAGCCCCATCCCAGCCCACCGCCAGCCCTCCCCACCCACACCCCCCGTTTCCACACACCTCCCCTTGTTATTGTCCATGTGTCCTTTACACTTGCTTCTGGAAACCCTACCCTTTCTCCCTGAAATTCCCTCCCCTCTCTCCTCTGGTCACTGTCAGCCTGTTCTCTATTTCAGTGTCTTTAGTTATATTTTGCTTGTTTGTTTTGTTGATTAGGCAGAAAGGTTTAATGTCAGACTTAATTCACCTACTGGCCCGTACCTTCATCCTCTCCTCCCCCCACCAATCACACCTGCATATCTTCCTCATTCTTACCACCCGTGCAGTCACTAGAGTTACTTGCAGGAACCGGTACCAAATCCTGTCGTTACCATCTAGGGAAATTCCTGACCTTCAGCCAGAGCTAAGCTGTTCCCAACAGTAAGCTTCAAACCTCTAGACCTCAAAATGAATGGCCTGAACTAAGAAAATCAACACCTGAAAAAAAACCCTGAAGCTCATACAATTTGAGAGCTGGAAGGAACTAATACGGCAGTCTGGATCAATCTTTCAAGAAACACTGGAATTTATTCTGCTGTCTCCTAGATGGATAATCTTCCAGAAAATCTCTGCCTGGCCATATCCTGTGATTTCCCACACTGCCACATGCTGCCTCAAAGGAATATTCTTGGAAGTATTAAGAACCACAGCATGAAAATGGACTGCCCTCTCCTCTAAAAGATATTGGATATTGGCTTGACTAAGTCAATCTAGCTTCCAGTGTCCACTTACTTCAGTCACCCTTGATCACCCAAACCCTCATCCCCAACCTTTCTGAATGTCCTCTACTTTGACCAAATTTCTCGCTCCTTTCCAACTCTGGAGCCCTTCAACTATTTTCCTTTGGGACTTCCCATTTGTCATAGGCCAACTCCCCTGCTTCCTTGCCTTAAAAGAAGCCTAGTTATCTATCACCTGAAGAAGAGACTTCTCTAGCAGCCCTCTCAAATGGACGCTGTGTTCACTCTCCTACCCAGCCTATCAGTGTTGTCCTTAATTTTCAGTGCCATTTCTAAAAACTGCTTCCTTCTGTTCTTCTTGTAAAACACCTCTATCCCTTTAGTAGCCTCCACTGGCTGCTATCATACCTTCTCACTACCTAATGCCCACTTCCTGGTCACCCCACTCAAAGGCTTTAGTTCTGAGATCAGTCTTCTTCCGTACACCAAGTTACCATTCTCATGACTTCCACAGCCACAATGATGACCTTCCGACACTCTGGTCACTTCACTGGCTGATCTCCAGTCCAAATTAGTCAATAGTGCCATGATCATACCCTGGACCTTATGACCAAAATATGCATCAGCTCCAGCATCTGGAATGAATCAAAAATACTCCAAATATAACCTCCTATTCGTGCAGCTCACTTACTCAAGAAATGAAATACAATTCTTAGATTTCATTTTGAGCTCCAATCCACTATCCATTAGTCCCCCCTGCTTTCACTTCTCTTTTTCCCTAACCATAGTCTATCAAAATCACTACAAACAAAAAACAAAAAATAAAAAAACAAACAAAAAAAAAATCAATCCTCTAAAACTCAATCACAAAAACTAAAAGAACCTTAATCAAAAATGGGTGATGGAGTTGAATAGACATTTCTCAAAAAAATATACAAATAAACGGCCAATAAGCAAATAAAAAGATGTTCAACATGACGGATCAACAGAGAAAGGCAAGTGAAAACTATGATGAGATACCACCTCACATCCATGAGGATGGCTGCCATCAAAAAAACAGAAAACAAGTGTTGGTGAGGATGTGGAGACACTGGAACCCTTGTGCACTGCTGTTAGGAATGTAAGGTAATAAAGCCACCGTGGAAAACAGTATAGCACTTCCGTAAAAAATTAAAAGTAGAATTACCGTATGATTCAGCAATTCCTCTTCTGGGTATATATCCAAAAGAACCAAAAGTAGGGTCTTGAAGAGATGTTTGTATACTCATGTTCATAGCACTATTATTCACAATAGCTAAAATGTAGATGTAATCCAAGTGTCCATTGACAGATGAATGAATAAGCAATTTGTGGTACACACACACACACACACACACACACTACAATATTATTCAGAAAAGAAAGGAAATTCTGCAATATGCAATGATGTGGATAAAACTTGAAGGCATTATGCTAAACGAAATAAGCCAGTCACAAAAATGGTAAACAATGTACAATTCCATTTATATGAGGTACTTAAAGTAGTCAAAACCATAGAGACAGAAACTATAATGGTGGGTGACAGGAACTGGGAGAGGGGTGAATGGGGAGGTAATGTTTAATAGGTATAGAGTTCTGGTTTTACAAGATGAAGAGGTATGGGGATAGCTGGTGCTTGGTGATAGTTGTACAACAATGTGAATATATTCAATATCACTGAACTGTACACTTAAAAATACTGAAGATAATCTATTTATTTTATATGTATTTTACAATAAAAAAGAAAAGAAAAAAGGACAATTAGAAGTTACTATATAATAAGTACACTGCAATGTGCAGAAGTTCACAATGGTATCAACAGTCATATTAGAATAGGAGCTTATTAATGCTGGGCTAGGGACCAGTGAGCTGAAAATTAAGATACTAACCATTGGCCGTGGATAACCAACTCTCAGTAAAATCTGTAGGATACCAAGATGGCTTACTTCAACAAATCTGATCAATCAACCTAAACAAATCTGATTTCTTTTTAATTCACCCCCTTGCCTTCTCTCCCTTTCCAAAATTCAGTTGGCAAAATCCCAGCTTTGGGATAGTTGAAACCAACTCTCTACCAACTGTCTCTATACTGAAGCAGCTGAATGTCCTAAAGAACATTACCTGTTTCACTGCCTCCACTTGAAAATTATGATACCACCCTACATATGATTATCTTACCTCAAATGGGCATTCAGCTGGATGTCCCACTCACCCTTTAGCTGATTAGATTACCTTCAATGAGAAAATAGAAATCTTTGCAAGAGAACTCCATCTCCCCACCCTCAAATCTGTATGCCTCCCCGTACCTGCACCACCCAGTTACAGTAAAGAAGGGGTTCCATCAAAAGCCATTCTTTCTACTCCTTCACTTGTACTCTCACCTGGACGATGTCCTCTTTCAGCTCCATCAATATTCTCTTTCTCTCTTTCTTCTCCTCTCTCTTTCTCCCTCTCTCTCATTCCACTTACCTCATGTAAGTACATGAGTTATTTAAAGTAGTGAAAATCATAAATACAGAAAATATAATGGTGGCTAACAGGGGCTGAGTATATCTCTTAGATATAGTCAGTCATTAAACAAACATTTATTGAGAGAAATATTTTGAAGGTAGAGCCAACTGGCTTATTTAGAGACTGGATGTACAGTGTGAGAAAAAAGGAAAAAATCAAGCTTATCCCTAAATTTTTGGCCTGACCTGAGAATACTAGGTGAATATAAACATCCTATAGTGTCTCCTATTCAAACACACACACACACACATTCCTCGCTTGATACCCACATCCTCCTCCAAACACTATTTATTTTTCTTTGTTCCCTTTTATAGCAAAGCTTCTCAAAAGAATTGTCTACTTACACTATCTCCACTTCCTCCCCTTCTGTTTGCCAACTAACACCCTACTATTTCACCAAAAGTAGTCTTGTCAAGACTACCAATCATCTCCATGAGGCCAAATCATACGGTCACTATTCTGTCCTCGCCTTATTCAATCTCTCAGCAACATTCAATTTAACTGACCTCCTTTCTATTTCAAATGCTCTACTCTCTTGGCTTTTGGGGACATACATTCACCTGGCTTTCCTTCTATTTTCTGTCTATTCCTATTCCTTTATAGGCTCTTCCTTCACTAGCTATCCTCCATGTGTCTGAGGCTAGGAACCTCCATTCCTTATACACTACACTCACCCCCAAATGATCACATCCATTCCCATGGCTCTATCATCTATATGTTGATGATGCCCAAGTTTCTATCTCTAGCCCAAAAGCTCTCTTTCAGATTAAAAATGATCTGTTAGACAATTCTACCTGTACTTCTCATAACTACCTTAAACCTAACATGAGCAAATGGAACTCTTGCTTTTCACAGCATCTAGAATTTTAATTCTATTTACTTACAATATACCTTCCTAAATAAACAGTAAGCTTCCTTATAAACAGTAAGTTTAAAGTATAATATAAACAGTAAGTTTATAAGGGAGCAACTAAGTCTGTTGTGTTTACCAATGTACACCAAACCACTAAACGGGACTTGTCAAAAGTACACACCAAGTAGACATCAAGATTTACTAGACACTGTGATTGCTCTCAAAACATTCACATACTAATGGGAGAAGCAGATACATAAACCACAATGATAGTACAACATGGTAAGTGCCACTATGAGTGAAGAGAGGAAGAATGTGAGTGTTGCATGAATCCAAAAGAAGGGCCCTTAGAACCCTACAAATGAGGAAAAACTTTCTTAAGAAGGTGACCTCAGAGTTTATTTTTATCAGATAAGAATAAGTACAGCTGTTAAGTGCCTACTATGTATATCTTTCTTTTTTTATAGAATTATTTTTAAGCTTTATTGTAGCTCTCCAAGGTAGGTATAAATATCTCCCACTTGATATGTAAAGCTTAGAAACATTAAAAACCAGACTTCCAATCAAGATGGCAGTGTAGGTAAGCACAACTTGCCTCTTCGCACAACCACATCGAAATTACAACTAAACTATAGAACAACCATCATTCAGAACCATCAGAAATTGAGCTGAATGGAAGTCCTACAAGTACAGAATTTAAAAAGAAACTACATTGTGACTGGTAGGAGAGGCAGAGAACAGCTGGTCCCACACTGACATGTGGTGGATAAAAATCAGGAGAAACATCTAAGGAGCAAAGGGTCCCAGCCCCACACCAGGCCCCCAGCCCAGGGTTCTAGTGCCAGGAAGGTAAGTCACCATATCTTCTGGCTGTAAAAACCAGTGCTGGATTCCCAGGCAGTTCCTCTTAAAAGGCCTACACAGTGTCTTACTCAGACTCACTCCCTCTGAGCTCCAGCATTGGGGCAGCAGCTCAAAGGGCACCAGACATGTGGGGAAGAAATGAACTGTCTGGCATCAGGGCAAGACCTGGGGGGCAACCTTCTCCCAGGCAGAAGTGTTGGCAGAGGCCACTTTTCCTTTTCTGAGCCCTCCCCACCAACACAGCCACAGAGCAGGCAGGTGAGCGCCGTATCTGAAAATCCATCAACCTGGCTCACACTGTTTGCCCCACCCTTGTGATTCCATGAGGCACTACCTCCATCCAATTTTCAGACCCACCCAAACTGTTTCCAGTGGCTTTTCCATACAAATGGCTCATCTTGGCCCATTCTTCAGATTTTCCTAAATTATCTCAAACAAGCAGCACCTGGCCTCAGCAAGCCCCATACCTCTTGCTAAGTTGCCCCAAGCCCAGCACTAGCAGCAGCCAGCCTTGGTTCACAGCTTGGCCTTGACTGGGTACCTCCAAGGCCAGCACAAGTAGCAGCCATCTGCAGATCACTTTGTATTTTTTGCTGTGTGACCCTGACAGAACACAGGCAGTGGCTGACCTTGGATATGCCAACAGCAATCAAGGCTCAACTACAACAGGAGGGTGTACACAGCCTACACAGTGGGTGCCCCTTGAGTACCCAGCTTGGGTGATAGGGAAGGCCGTGCCACCAAATCCTGTAGGACACCTACTACATTGGGCCACACTACCAGGCCAAGGTGATGTAGCAGCTCTACCTAATACATAGAAACAAATACAGAGAGGCTGTCAAAATGAGGAGACAAAGAAACATGGCCCGAATGAAAGACCAGAACAAAATTCCAGAAAAAGAACTAAACAACATGGAAACAAGCAAGCAACTAGATGTAGAGTTCAAAACACTGGTTATCAGGATGCTCAATGAACTTAGTAAAAACTTCAACATTATAAAAAAGGGCATGGAAATCATTAAAAAAAAGAAATGAAGGATATACTAATTAAAATAAAGAACAATTTACAGGGAATCAACAGTATAGTGGATGGAGGTGAGAATCAAATCAGCAATTTGGAATCTAAGAAAGCAAAAAAACACCCAATCAGAATGGCAAGAAGAAAAAATAGAATCCCCCAAAAATGATATTAGTGTAAGAAGCCTCTGGGACAACTTCAAACATACCAACATTTGCATCATGGGGGTGCTGGATGGAGAAAAGAGAAAGAAATTGGGTCTATTTGAAACAATAATGATCGAAAATGCCCCTAACTTGGTGAAGGAAATAGACATACAAGACCAGAAGTTCAGAGTCCCAAACAAGATGAACCTAAAGAGGCCCACTCAAGACACATCATATTGAAAATGCCAAAGGTTAAAGATAAAGAGAAAATCTTAAGTAGCAACAGAGAAGCAGTTAGTTACCTACAAGGAGTTCTCATAAGACTGTCAGCTGATTTCTCAAAAGAAATTTTGCAGGCTGGAAGGGATTAGCAAGGAATATTCAAAGTAATAATAAGCAAGGACCTACAACCAAGATTACCTTACCCAGCAAAGCTATCACTTAGAATTGAAGGCCAGATAAAGAGCCTCCCAGACAAGAAAAAACTAAAGGAGTACATCATCACCAAACCAACATTATATGAAATGTTAAAGGGTCTTCTTGAAGAAGATGAAGAAGGAGGAGGAGGAGGAGGAGGAGGAGAACAACAACAACAACAAAAATATGACTAATAAAAAATGGCAACAAATACATATCTACCAACAATTGAATCTAAAAACAAAATAAACAAACAGAACAGAAACAGAATGATGATGGTTGCCAGATGGGAAGAGGGTCAGGAGAATAGGCAAAAAGGTGAAGAGATCAAGAAGTACAAATTGCTAGTTACAGAACAGTCGTGGGGGTATAAGTTTACAGCACAGGAAATAGAGCAGGCAAAGGGCACATATGCATGACCCAAGGACATGGACAACGGTGTGGGGACTGCCTAAGGGAGTGGAGGAGGCTAGGGAGAGCAAGGCAACTGGAGAAAAATTGGGACACCTGTAATAACATAATCAATAAAACATAATTAAAAAATGAACATTTACATCTTCAAAAAAAGAAAGATTAAAAACCAGGTAGCTAGGAAGTGGTAGAACCAGAATATGAATTGAGGTCAGTCTGCTTTTAAATTCCTCCCCCTTCATTTTTTCCTATATCACAAGGCATCACTAGAAACAATACCTTTTATACTTGCCACCTACTATTTAACTTTAAACAAATCACTACACCTCCTGACTTCAGTTTTCAGCACGGGGCCCAGTTACTGGTCTCCAAATCATTCCGTTTTGAGCCCCCTCCTTTTCCTTTATTATTAAGGATTGAGGCTCAGTTTTAGTCAGTGAGCAACCCTGGGCACTTCCTTCAGGCTTCAGCATCTGAGCATTTTTTATAGCTAAACATGCATTCAGGAACAACTATAGTAACATCTGTACACAGCACTTTACAGTTTACAAAGCAGTTTTACACACTTATTATTTCACTTGACCTTCACCAATCCTATGAGCTGTTAAATCTCTATAGTACAGAGGCCAATGAAAGTAAAATGCCTAGCCTAGCTCCATCTGGTCTCTGGACTCTACCACCCACCCAAAATTGAATTTTAAAAAATTGGAGGGATGCCCTGACCAGTGTGGCTCAGTTGGTTGGGTGGCATCTAGCAAAGCAAGGGGTTGCCGGTTCAAGTCCCAGTAAGGGCACATCCCTGGGCTGCAGGTTCAGTCCCCATTCAGGGCACATACTAGAGGCAACTGATCAATATTTCTCTCTCACATCGATGTTTCTCTCCCTCTCTTTCTCCCTCCCTTCCTCTCTCTCTAAAAATAAATAAATAAAATCATTTTTTTAAAAAGAAAGTTGGAGGATCAAGGGAAGTCGGGGGTGAAGAAGGTAGGAGAGGAAGAGAGCAAATGACTCATGGAGGGAGTTTAGCACAGAGTCACCCAAATGGCTAAGAGAGAGGAGAAGTTAATAAGGACCAAGTCTCTTTCCCTTCCAAGGTACTGAGTGTTACCTTGGCCATGGCACAGTGACTCATATAAAACTGTTCTTTTTTTCTTCTCCGCAGGACCTAGAGTCTAACCCCACAGGCAGGTAGAAAAGACAATATAAGAAAACTCTATGTGTACACATAGGGCTAGAAGATAACATGGCATAAGGGACTAGATATCACCTTTGAAGAACACCTGAGCTTAGGACCCAGCTGTGTCACTGACTTGATGAATCAAAAGTCCCCTCTGTGTTATCACAGCCCTTTGGGCTTCTCTTATTTCACATCTATTTATCGGTTGAGGCTACCGATACCCATATTCCTTGACCTGTACTAGAAGGCAGCAACTGAATCCAACTTCTGCTTTTGTATCCCCAGCACCTGGCACCATAACTAATATAGAAGAGATGGTTCAGAGAATGTCTGATGATGTTTGGATGCTATATTCAAAACTTTTTGTATGTATACACATTGCACATGCTCGTCTAGACAGTAAGTACCAGGAAAACTGCATTCTTGTCTTATCTCTGCTTCCCCTTTCATTCTCTTACTTTGAGGACACTGCTCAAGAAAGTTTACTGAGTAGAAACAAACCAGTTCAAAAGCCAGCCTTCAAAGGGAAAGAGAATTAACCTATGTTCCTCTTTCCCACCACACCCACCTCTATCCCCAAATAACCCCTATTTTGGTCAGGCCACTTTCTTCTTCAAAAGACTGCTGTTCTCCCTCAGAACTCCTCCTTCTCTCCCCCCACCTCACCCCTGCTATGCCCCGTCTTCCCTAGGCTCACACAGGTTTACCTCTTTTCCTCCAGGTCAGCAACACCTCAGAGCTGCCGAAGATCTTGTTCCTCTCCTGGTTGGTCTCACTCGAGTGGGAGCGTCTGCCCAGTGCCACTGGGTACTCACTCTCCTTCCTCTCCAGTCTTCGAGCTCCCCACCTCCCATCTTACTCACTCCCTACTCCCTACTCCCTGCTGCTGCCCACTGCCGTCCAGGACAAGGTGGGAAACACATCCAAGGAGAAAGATTTATTGGCAGGCCCAAAGCAAAGCAGAGAGGCAGTAAGACGAGAGACTGACACTGGGAGATGACAGAATTTGTAAGTGAAAGCCAAAAGCAAGGGAGTTAGGTGGGAAACAGTGTTTGGACCTCACAAACACCAAAGCAAAGGTCCCTACAACCAGTAACCCACTAATACTGAGAAAGCGTAACAAAAATTTCTAAGAGGAAGTGAAGAAAGCCTAACCAAACAGGAGAAGGACCAAAGAGAGGGAAGAAAAAATTAGCTATAGAGGGGAAGGGATAAGAAAGGGGAAGCATGGGGGGAGCAGAAAGAAGGGAGAAAGTGAGGGTGGGAGAAAAGGTAGGTGGGGCAGGACAGAAAAATAATTAGGAGTAGAAAATAGAAAAGTAGGGAGAGGAGGACCAGGAGGCGGAGTCATAGAAAATGACTGGAGAGAGGAAGGAGGGGCAAAATAATCAAGGTAGGTTAGTATCAGGTCTGACATGTATTTCTTGGTCTCAGATAATCAAAGAAAGATTATAGTGATTAAAACATTACACAGCCCAATGTCTGTAATTAACTTGACAGAGTAAGAAGGGGGCTCCAGAGACAATAGCCTAGTTTTAAAACACCTTTATACCTAAGTATCAAAAATTGGCCAGTTTGGAGAAAAAAACATTAACATACCTTGACCTGCTTCTTTTCCTAATCTCACCTCCCTACCCCCACATACCTACACTCAACACCAAAATAATCAGCATTCTCAACCTCCGCTTTGCCCATAAAGCCACTGGATCCTGAGCAGACCGGCAAGACGCTATCCAAAAGGCTGGCTAGAAGACAGGATACCAAGGTCTGCTCCCTAAGTTCACCTGTCTCCTAGGGTTGAGGGGGACATCTCTGCAGCCCATTGGAAGGACTTTAAACCAGCTCACCTTTTACCAAAAGGAAATTTGACAGCCTGGAAAAGGGAGAGTTACCAAGAGAATGTAAAGCTCTTCAATGAACAGATAAGGAAACTGAGGCCCACAGGGGCTACTTGAACAGGGCCAGCCCACCGGGTTTCCTGTCCCAGTTTACTTCATCTCCTAACACATCAGCCCACCATCCCAGCAGGCCACTGCCTAAGCCAGGGCAGAGAAAAATATCGTCTGAGCCACCAAGCACAAGGGCGCTTGTAAAGGAGTGTGGTTCCTGAGGCAGAGCAGTTCCCCAAACACAGCTTCCCCTTCACACCCTTCCCTGGCCAGAGCTCTGATTCCAGCGTTGGCCTAGCCCTGTGTGGGCTCCTCAGAGGTTCCCACCCTCCGCCCTTCTCTCATTTAGGCTCTCTTAAGGGAAGAGACCCACAATCTACCCGACCCTGCATCACCACTGCCCAGAAGCCAGCAGAGCCCACCCTCCTCCCCAGCGTCGGGCAGGGGGGCCGCCGGCAATACCTGGTGGGGAGAGCTCGCCCCGGCATCTCTGGCTACTGTTTTTGTTGCAGAGCCGCGCCTCTCTTCTGCCTGGCCTGGCCACGCAAAACCCTGGTTCCACCGGTGCCTCTTTACTCGGCTGGAGCAGTGCTCCCAGCAGCTCAGCCGCCCCAGCTCCCTGGTGCAGCACGCTCCCGCCCTCGCAGAGCGCAGTTAAGGCGCCGCTTCGGGGTTGGCGAAGCAGAAGGGGCGGGGGAAGAAGGGAGGCAAGGAGGCGGGAGGAAGCGGCTTCTCCTTTCCGAGAAGTACTGAGGGCAGGGAGACTACTACCTTCCTACACTCTCAGCAATTCTTCCTCACCTAGCCTCAAACAGAAGGTAATTTTTCAATTCACCCAAGCTTTCCAGGGCCTATTAAGAGTCCTGCATGAGCCCAAGGGGCACGGAAGAGAACCTCTGTGGCTTATTTTGTGCAACTGGGTCTGGGCTCCAGGACAGCTGAGGTCAAAGCTAAGATCCATCAGAGTAGTCTTCATTAAAAGAGATGCACCTACCTTCCCCCATGCACACACAAAGCTGTGGGTTCTAATTCTAATGCCCTAGAGGAAATGATGGTTGGAAACTTACACTTGTTTTAAACAAAGAAAGCTCTGGAAGCAGTTAACATTTATTATTACTATTTTTTAATCTTCACCCAAGGATATGTTTATTGATTTTAGACAGAGAGGAAGAGGGGAAAGGGAGAGAGAAAGAGAGAAGCATCGATGTGAGAGGGAAACACCCGTCATCTGCCTCTCTTAATACCCAGATCCTTCCATGAGGATGTTCCAACCGACTGAGCCACTGAGCCAGGAGGCAGTTACTATTTATTAAGCGTTATTGTTTTCCAGGTGCTTTAAGTCTGTCTCACCACAATCTTAGGATGTAGGCACTCTACCACCAATTCACATATGTGAAAACTGAGGTTCAGAAGAATGTGGTTTCATACAAGCAGTATTTCTTAAGCACTATTATAAATTAGGCATTGTAATGGGACCTGAGCCAAACAACACATTACAGGACATTTGCCAACACTGGCCCAGACCCCCCAAATGCCAGTAGTGCCCCCGATAAATGAAACAATAAAAAATACCGCACATTTCCAAATGCTCCCTAGGAGGTAATATTACCTCACCAACTCCAGCTCTGTATCCTGCTCTTAAGAGATATGGCAGAAGTCAGATTATGCTGGGTCCCTTCCTGGTCGTAAGTAGGAGTCTGAATTTTGTTCTGAATTTCAGCAATGAAGAGGCTTTGGAAGGTTTTAAGCAGAATGACAAGGTCTAATTTACATTTTTATAAGATCACTAAATGATAAAGAATAGAAGGAAAGGTGACGGAAACAAGAAAACAAGTTAGTAGGTTCTTTAGGAACCCCAAGAGAAGATGGTAATGATTTACGCTGATATATTGGAAGATGAGATAAAAAGAAACAAGCATATTCTAAGGACATAGCTTGGAAGAGGCAGCAGAACTTGCTGAAAGACAGAATATGAAAGGTGAGAGAGGGCAGTGACTTCCCCAGGACTACACGGCTGGTAAATGGCTAAGTGGTCACAGCTCTGGTCTGACTCCTAAGCCTATGCTGCCTTTCTCTCTGCCACATTAGTCAATTTTATATCACCTGCCACTTCCCTCTCCTTACAGCCCAGCAAAGAGTAGGCAACCAGCACTGTGCCTGATCAATGATCTATGTGTGCTAGAGAGAAGTTTATGGTATTTATCCATTTCCCCTGAGAGATGTCTCCACCTCCATTCAGTGGTCCCAAAGTAATCGAATTGCAGAAGGGTACAGTCCATGAGGACTGAAAGAGCTCTTCTGTTAAGTATCTTTCGCCTTTCTCAGGCCCTGAATACATGCGTTATTCCAACTACCAGAAGTCCCAAATATGGTGACAGGGACAGGGAATTTCTTGAAGACACCCACACTGCAGACAGAACTGCTCAATAATTCAGACCAGAGGGTCTGATGCACTATGCAAACTCAGCTTCAAAGTAGTTTTTGAATATTCTTTTGACCCCACACCCTGTCCTTCATCTCAATTTATACAGGTTGAATGAGAGCCAGAAAGAGTGCTCTGCCTTGGATATAGTTTTTCAAACTAATGATCAATAATCAGAACATCTGATCTTACCCAATTTCCCACCACATGGAGCATCCTCTTATAGATGGCGTTCAGTCCCTGCCAGAACATATGCTGGAACATTTGCAATGAGCACTATAAGACAGTGTGCTTCCTAATATTCAGCCAGGTGCTTCTGTAAATTTCCAATTCTGCCTCCTGGGGTACTCATAAAACATCCTTAGGACAAGTCATAATAAAGGCTTTCAAATATGTGTGTATGGTGATCTATCAGCCCTATATTTTTCTCTTCTCCAGGATAAACACCCTCAGTTCTTTTAAACATTTTAAAATACCCTCAGTTCATTTAAACCCTCAGTTCATTCAACAACTAAGCATCTTGTACAAGCACTCCTTTAAGGAGTTTATGGTCTTGTTATGGTGGTCTTCAAATCACCTTGTGCATCAAAATTACCTGGAAAGGTTTAAAATTATATACTGAAGTCCTATCAGAGATTTTGACTCAATTGGTCTGGGATGTGGCCTAGACAATATATCTTTATAGATATAACTATAGCTACATAGATATATATCAGAGAACTAATACTACTAAACTTCAATACTTACTATAAAGCTACTGATCAAAACAGTGTGGTATGGGTGGAAGAACAGACAAATAGATCAATGGAACAGAAGAGACAGCCTGAAATAGACCTAAAGAAATACTGTCAATTGAACTTGGACAAAAAGCAAGGGAAATTCAACGGAGAAAGAAGAGTCTTTTCAATAAATGGGGCTAGAAACAGATCTACACATGCAAAAATAATTAATCTAGACATAGGCTTGCACTTTTCACAATATTAACTCAAAATCTGTCATTGACCTAAATGTAAAATACAAAACTATAAAATATCTAGAAGATAACATAGGAGAAAATTGAGATGACTTTAGGTTTGGAGATGACTTTTGAGATAACACCAAAATCACAATACATAAAAGAAAAAGTTGATAAGTTGGAATTAATTAAAATTTAACACTTCTGTTCTGCAAAGATACTGTTAAGAGAAAAAAAAAGACAAGTCATGGACTTGAGAAAATACAGGCAAATCACATATTTTGGTAAAGGACTTATATCCAAAATACACAAAGAACTTTTTTTTCATTTTTTAAATTTTAATTGTTGTTCTTGTACAGTTATCTGTCTTTTACTCATGTCCCAGCCCACCGCCCCAACCCTCCCCACCTCCCACCCATATCCACCCCCCTAGTTTTTGTCCATGTGTCTTTCATACTTGTTGCTCCAAACCCACAAAGAACTCTTAAAACCCAAAAAAGCCAAACAACTCAATCAAAATATGGACAAAAAAACTGAATAGACATCTCCCTAAGGAAGATATAGAGATTACAAATAAGCATATGGAAAGGTAATCAACATCCTATGTCATTAGGGGCTTGCAAATTAAAACAACAATGAAATACTACTATATACCTATTAGAATGGCTAAACTTCAAAACAATGAAAACATCAAATTCAGGTGAGGATGTGAAGCAACTACAATTCTTACTGCTGATAAGAATGAAAAATCTTAAGACAACTTTGGGAGAAAGTTTGATAGTTTCTTACAAACCTATATATAGGCTTTCCATACAATCCAACAATTGCACTCCTAGGTACCTACTCAAATAACTTGAAATTTTATGTCCACACAAAACATGTCCACAAATATTTATTGAATCCTTATTCACAATAGCCAAAATTCAGAAGCAACTAACATATCCTTCAGCAGATGAATGGATACAAACATTCATACAATGGCACTTTATAACAGCAATAAAAAGATGAATTATCAAGCCATGAAAAACCATGGAAAACCCCTAAATGTATACTGCTAAGTGAAAAAAGTTAGTCTGAAAAGGCTGATTCCAGCTCTATGATATTCCGGAAAAGGTAAAACTATAGAAAGAGCAAAAAGATCAGTGGTTGCCAGGTTTTCAAAAGGGAATTGGTAGTAGGGATGACTAGTGGACACAAGGCATCTTTAAGGCAGTGAAACTGTTCTGTCTGATAGTATAATGGTGACTATATGATATTACACATTTTGAAAACCCAAAGAACTGTAAAACACAAAGCGTGAACCCAAACATAAAAATATAAACTACGTGCTTCAATTAATAACAATGTATCAGTATTGGTCCCCCCGTTGTGCCACACTAATGCAGGATGCTGACGACAGAGGACGTGCTGGGGGGCTGCAGAGGGAGTGCACAGCAGCTGGTCGTACATTCTGGCCAATTTTTCTGTAAGGTTAAAACTATTCTAAAAATAAAGTCTATTAAAATAAAATTTACAAAATTTTAAAGTATCAGGCAAAAAAAGAACATGTAAGATAAATCTCTTTTTCTTTTTTTATTAGATTCATTAGACAGAGAATTACTCTGTCAAATTGCTGTAAAAGTGTCTAAACACTCTCAATTTCCATGTTTACCGCATTGTAGACTGGGGACAGTTCACTCTCTACTTTGATTAGTGGTGATTTAGGTCACCTTCCACTGAACATAGTCCTATGACCCTCATACTGCCTAGTATCCTAAGGGGGATCTGATACTCTCTGCACCCTCTTATTGCCTACTGCCCTAAGGGAAACATATTTCTTGGTCCTGATAATCAAAAAGGGAAGATTATAGTGATTTAAGATGACCTTCTTACTGCCTGGTATCGTAAGGGGGACATGATACTCTAAGTACAGTGTGCCCCCTACAGAATATATTTGTACTGTCCCCTACTTTAACTGTACTTCGTACTTCCAATACTTCAGTCAGAAGCTGCATTAGCTTTTCAGCCATTGCAATGCCTTTGACTGGCACGGAGCTTAGCTAGCCAAAACCCCCATTTTCGTAAGAATAGCTCCACGCTAGATCTCCTCCAGCCTGCCCACATGTTGCCATTTCTTTGAGACTTAAAATGTAGAACTTCATTGTCATCCTCCTTCAATTTCATCTTGTTGGCTTCGACCCACCTTTTCAAGCTCTCTCCTTCTCTGCCATCTAGCATAGGAGCTCTCTATTCCAGTCTTTGTCACCTGCAAATCTAATCAATATGCTCTCTCTTCAAAAACCTGCCAAAGATCTATCACATGCCCTTGCCTATTCTAGGTTTTGGGGACTGAAAAAGACCTAGACATGCCCTATGTCTCCAGAAATCACCACTAATAAGGGAGGCTGATATATATAAACTACAAAAAGTACTACACTATCCCTGGCTAGGTGGCTCAGTTGGTGGGACCCCCACCCCATACACCAAAAGGTTGTGGGTTTGATCCCCAGTCAGGGCACATACCTAGGTTACAGGATCAATCCCCAGTCTGGGTGCATATGGAAGGCAACCAATCAATCAATGTCTCCCTCACACTGGTGTCTCTCTCTTTCTCTCCCTCTTTCCCCGCCCCACCCCTCATCCCCTTCTTCCCTCTCTAAAAAAATCAATAAGCATATCCTCAGCTAAGAATTTCTTTAAATGTTAAGCCAGTATTTTTTTTAAATACTGAAAAACTGAAAACTGAATGAATAAAATAAATAAGATAGAGTAGAAGAAACAACAAAACACATATCATACAGTATAAGGTATCACTAATATCTTCAACAGGAAAGATTAAATTCAGGCATCTTCCATTTTAGATTTCAGTTCTGAAAAACAGGTGCTGGTATGGATTAGAGAAGGCTGACTACCTAGCTCACACACTGACCCTTTCAGTGGTGTGTGTTACTATAAGAATCTTTGCTAAGCTCAGCTCCCTGTGATAAAACACAAGACTCATGAAATTGAAGCATACTGGTAATAAGCCAGCAGTTTTATTTACTACTAAGAACTAATAGTTTATAATCAAGAAGGAAATTAATAACTAAAGAAAAAAAGCAGAATTGAATGAAGCAGAAAGGACTCCACAGACGGAACTGTACTTTCAAAGACAGAAACTGAATCCTAGAGATATTAAATGACACCCGTTTATACAAGTTAGCAATTATCTTGTTGTAAGTCAGTAACTCCTCCTGTTGATGTAGTCCTTTGGTTTACAATACATAATTTACAAGGTATTCTCCCATGGACCTCAATATCAACGTTTTGTCTGCGTATACATCTTGGGCCTGCCCAGGTCCTTTCAAGTCACTCACCTGGATTCCGCAGGCGTATGAGTTTGCAACCGCTGGTAACACTACATAAAGGCTAATGATCAGTAATAATTAGCAAATTTTGTTTAGAAAATAGAGTTTTCCATTTAATGGCTTATGTATTGAACTGATGACTACCATGATTACACTGCCTATAAGATTTGAAAATGATTGTTTTTGTTTGATTCTTTTGCAACCACAAATAATTTTAAGAACACATTTACTGATTGAGAATTACAATCTTCTGATATCATCATCAGTCGACAACGATAATTTTGGTTATAAAATAGTCATCTAATATATCATTCTTTCTTGTAACTATATGACAGGACAAGTTGCCTACTAAGGGCTCTCTATGGGCCAGAAATAAACCCACAACTATATGGACAACTAATTTCTGACAAAGGAGCCACAAACATATAATTGAGAAAGGAAAGCCTCTTCAATAAGTGATGCTGAGAAAACTGGAAAACCACATGCAAAACAATGAAACTAGACTGATACCTGATACCATACTCAAAAATTATATCAAAATGACTTGAATATAAGACCAGAAACAATAAAACACACAGAAAAAAACACAGGCATTAAATTTAGGGACCTTGATCTCAGAGGAATTTTTTGTGAACTTGACCCCAAAGGCAAGGGAAGTAAAAACAAAACAAAACAAAAATGAATGGGACCACATCAAACTAAAAAGCTTCTGCATAAAAAAAGAAACCAACAAAACAAAAAGGCAACCAATTGAAAGGGAGAAGATATTTGCAAACAATACTTCTCATAAGGGGCTAATAGCCAAAATATATGAAGTATTGCAAGCAACACTTCTCATAAAGTGACTAATATCCAAAATATGAATAAAGAATTCATACAACTCAACAACAACAAAATCCAATTAAAAAATGGGCACAGGACCTGAATAGACACTCTTCCCAGAAGAACATACAGATGGCCAACAGACATATAAAAAGATGCTCAACATCACTAGTTATAAGGGAAATGCAAATCATAACCTCAATAAGATACCACCTCACATGCTAGAATAGCTGTTATCAATAAGACAAGAAATAAATGTTGGAGAGGATATAGGGAACTCATCCTCTACAAAAAAGAACCCTCATTCACTGCTGATGGGAATGTAAATTGGTGCAGCCACTATGTTAAACAGTATGAAAGTTCCTCAAAAAATTAAGATTAGAGTTACCATACAACCCAGCAATCCCTCTTCTGGGTACCTACCTGAAAAATTTGAAAACACTTACTCGTATTGATATATGTACACCTGCACAATAATAGTCACTCAGCATTATTCATAATAGCCAAGACATGGAAATAACCAAAGTGTCCTTCAACAGATGATTGGATAAAGAAGATGTGGTACATCTATATTATGGAATACCACGCAGCCATAAAAAAAAGCTGAAATATTGCCACTGAAACAATATGAATGGATCTTCGGAATATTATGTTAAGAACAACAATTAAAATAAAAAATAAAATAAATAAAAATAAATAAAATAATAATAATAAAAATATTGTGTTAAGTAAAATAAGTCAGATAAAAAAACAAGAAATGTATGATTTCATTTATATGTGGGATGTAAAACAAAAAACAACTGAACAGATAAAACAAACAAAAACCTCATAGATACAGGCAACAGATGGTGGTTATCAAAGGGGGGGTGGGGTGGGGTGACGACAAGGAGGGTAAAGAGGTCAAATATATGACGGCACACAAGACTAGACTTTGGGTGGTGAGGGCACAGTGGGGTATGCAGATGCTGTATTACAAGGTTGTGCACCTGAAATTTATAAAATATTATTAACCAATGTTACCCCAATAAATTTTTTAAAAATTAAAAAAGAGGAGAGAAGTTTTGCTCCCCAGAGGAAATCTGGCAAGGTCTAGAGAAATTTGTGTTGAGGCAATTGGGTAGGTGCTATTGGTATCTAGCATATAGAGGTCAGAGATGCTACCAAACATCCTACGATGTATAGGATAGTCCTTCACAACAAAAAATTTTCTAGCCCAAAATGTTAACAGTGCCATTGTGAAAAAACTCTGACTTAGAACACTGCAGTAGTCTCTTTACTGGTCCAATTTACCTTTGAGAATGGTTCTCTGACATTGTAAGTCTCAGGTCACATCACTCTCTTCTGCTCAAAATCTTCCAGTGGCTTCCCAAATCATCCAATGTAAAAGCTAAAGTCCTTCCAAAGACCTACATGATCTTATAAAGGCCACAGGTGATTCTACCTCATTCCTCCCTTCCCCTCCATCTCATCCTGCTACACATCTGACCTGGTATCCTACTTCTCCCTCCTGCATTCACTCTGCTCCAGGAACAATGGCTTCTACCAACAGACTATGTATGCCTTCGGGCCTTCGTATTTATGGTCATTCTGCCTAAAAACACACTCCCCCCAGACAGCCAGATGACTTGTTCCTTCACTTCCTTAAGGTCTCTATTCCAATGTCACTTTATCAGAGGTCTTCCCTGACCACTCTTTATAAAATGACAAAAATCTCTCTCCAGTCCATCTCAGCACTCTTTATTCCCCCTCTGTGCCTTATTTGTCTAAGTAGCATTTATCACCAATTGACATATTTATTTGCTTATTGGTTGATACCCTCCAATAGAATACAAGCTTCACAAAAGCAAAGACTTTGTCTTTATCTCCAGACCTCAGAACTTACTTTTTGCACACGGTATGTGATTGATTATTTAATGGCTGAATGAATGAATGGAGCTAAAAACACCAGTCAGAAGAAACTACAGAAAACCTTGAAGACCAGGAAAAAATATAGATGCAGTGAATGCAATCTTAGAATTGGCTTAAAGCAATGATTGCCCATACAGATCACCTTGTGTCCTCTGAGAGAAAGGGGGTGGGAGAGGGAGAGGTATGGGGAGGGAGAAAGAGGGAGAAATGGAGGATGGAAAATTCTATATTGTACCAATACAAGAACACCATAATAATCAGAGGTGTCTAATAATGAAATGGGCAACCTGTAAAGCATTAACATCCCCAACCAACATCTCAACAGGGAGGATACTATAGAAACTAGTCTCTCATAATTTTCTTCTTTCTCTGCTTCTCCTTTTGGGCTCAGCTCAAATGTTACCAGCTCTACAAAGGCTTTCTAGAATGACTCTTGCGTATGGCCCTCAGAGCAATCCATCCACACTTACTTTAATTTACTAAAAGTAGTCGTTCACATATTGTTAGTGACTGAACTGTGGCCCACCCCAAATTCATGTTAAAGCCCTAACCCCTCTCTGTGACTGTTTCACTGTTTCGGAGAGGCCTCTACGGAGGTGATTAAGGTTAAATGAGCTCATAAGGCAGGAGCACTGATCCAATGGAAGTGCTGCTCTTGTAAAAGAGAAAAGTCACCAGAATCAATCCATATATCCCCCTCTTCCTCCCTCTCCCTTCTTCCTTCTCTCCCTCCTTCGTCCTGTGCCAGGTGAGGACACAGTGGAAAGGCAGCCATCCACGAGCTAGGAATGAAAGTGTCACTATTACGGCCCTTATCACAAGTTGAATCCTGCCTTGATGTGGACTTCTCAGCCTCCAGATCTGTGAGCAAATAGATTTCTGTTGTTTAAGCCACCCAACCGATGGTATTTCATTATGGCAGCCTAAACAGACTAAAACATTTATCTTCTCACCTCTGGACTGAAAAGATACCATTTCTCATTTATTATCATATCCCCAACCCAGAATAAAGCAATGTTAATAAAACACAGACACTATGACATATTTTTATGGAATAATACAGAGTACAAACACATTTTTAAAAAACATGTTAAAAAGTCTTTAATGATTTTCAAATTCCCAACCAAATCTATTCCCCCGTTCACCCTTGCTATATAAACCCTAATTTTGCCCAGGAAGGCAATGAGACAACTAAATATTAATTTTCCCAACTTTCCTTTATAAATTTGGTGTGCCCATGTGACACGGCGCTAGCCAGTAAATCACACAAGAAGCTTTGAGAATTCTGGGGAAATAGTTGCTTTGCTTATAAAACAGGACAAAAAGGAGTCCTGGTTCTGCCTTTCCCACTTGCTTCTTCCTCAAACATTCTTTCTCGCGCTGCAGTAGCCATCTTGTGACCATGAGGTCATGAGCACAAGCGTTGGAGGCAAACACTCTAGCTGCAGAGTGGAAAACCAGACGGAGCCTGGGTTCCAAACAGTACTGTGAGTCGCTGAACCCATGCCAGCAGCCAGCACCCCTCTCCGGACTCCTTGTTAAGTGAACAAAACTAATCTCTGCATTTTAAGTCACTGTCAGGTTTTCTGTTACTACAGGTGAAGACTTTCTTAGTTGTTACAATCAAGCAGCATATTAGAGAATCAAGAGGAAGAGGATTCTTACTAGTCTAAAACATTAATTCCTTATCAACCACTTATCCCTAACCGTAAGTGAATTCCTCTTACCAGCATGAGATTAGAGAAGATTTAACAAACTAAGATAATGCAGAGTGGATATTAAAGGAAGACTGAATGGTCCCAGAAGCTAGCCAATCACCCCTACTAAGTCCTTATTTTTATACAGAGTAACAGTACAACCTTATCTATTTCAAAACTGTTTTCCCGTTGCTTATATGTATAAAGATATGTGTGTGTATGTATCTCTTATAACAATGGTAATCACCAATGGGATACAGGTCATAAAGCAGAAGAAAATTACACCAAGTATAGGCATACACCTTGGAGACAAATGCAGGTTCAGCTCCAGACTGAAAACACAAAGCCGGTACCATTTGCTATTGTGACACCATCTGCCGAGCAGGCCTCTGACCTTGTTAAACACGACTGCCCTTTTACTCTTCTGAGTTTATGTCCCCAGGACTGGAAATTACTGGAAGGAGAGCAGCATGTGACTAAACAACCCCCTCCCCACCACAGCCACAGGCAAAAGATAACATTGGAGCAAACTGTAGTTTATGCAAAACCACCCAAACCTCCTGTGTTACAACTCCCCTAACAGCCCAGGGGCTACACAACAGCAACCCCCCCACCTTTCAGAATCCAATCGAATCCAATAAAAACTCAAAGCCAGCACCCCGGTGCTGGCGTATCTCTCTATACCATACCCCTTTCCCATCTGGGAAAGTGAAAAAACTTTGCTCTCTGCCTTTTCTTGTCCTTGTGAATTCTTTCATAGCCCGCATCACTGACCACCCTAACACAGACCACCTCAATAAAGCAAGTGTTGCAATTTTAAAAAAGCCATACTCTTTTTGCTGGTGGAGGGTCTTGCCTTCAATCTGTAAAAATACATTATCAGTGAAGCACAATAAAACAAAGTGCAATAAAATGAGGTCTGTCTGTACCAAAAACCCATACTAGAGGTGGCTATGGTGACCAAATTTTGCTCTGAGCATCCTGGAAGCCAAGCCAAAATCAAAAGGAAGAGCCCTGGCTGAGTAGCTCAATCGGTTAGAGTGCCATCCCAATATGCCAAAATCAAAAGGAAGGAAGTGAAACTCAAACTAATCAACTCTTGCTGTCTGATGTAAAAAGCATTTCACTTTTGCTAAGAGACAACTATTATCAGTTAAAAGAGGAGTTGGGAAACTTTTTTCCTGCAAAAGGACAGATAATAAATATTTTGCAAGGCATTTCACTGCTGTCTCCAATACTCAGCTCTGCCCGTGTAACACAAAAGTAGCCATAGAAAATATGTAAACTAATAAGTATGGTTGTATTTCAATAAAACTTTACTTACAAAATAACAGTTGATAGGCCAGATTTGTCCCACAAGCTATAGTTTGCTGACCCCTGAGTCAAAGGGTTCCTGAATATAAGCACCAGACACTGGCCAACTAAGCACAATAAATTTGCTGAAAGGCATCGGGTGACTCACAGTCCAGGAAAGGCTGGGGAAACAGGTTTAAGACTGAACTTCCAGAACAAAGCACAAAGCCACACTGAAGAACTAGTCCAATGAGGAAACCATTGCAATTCCTTCTCATCATCAGAAGCTACTGCCACGTGGGGGCCAAGAATTCATTCTTTGTGCAAGAGCCACTAGCAGCAAGACCACTTCACTGCCAGAAACTCAGCCTTGCAGGCGATACAGTGGTTAGTCCCCCATTACTTTCTCTCTCACGTCATTAAGTCCTGAATCCAGGTGTGCTGTAGGCACATGGTATTAGTGAAACGCAGGTCACTGTCTGTGCCCTAGAAGCAGGGAAGTTTGAGAAGTAAGTATTTAAATTTTCATCCCTTTTAGGGGATAGCATCTTTGCTCCCAAGAAAACTCATAAATTGGGGTCTCAAAATGCTTTGCAGTAAAGACAAATGAGAACTCTTCATTTACCTCTTACTTATACATTTTATTCCATATAAATTATTTTTTTAAATATTCCACTCTAACATGTTGTCATTAACCCTAACAAAGTAAAAAATGCTCTCACCTAAAAAATGAGACAACATAATGTCTTATCAGTTACAATTGGGATGTCCTTTTCCAGCCCAAGGGCCACATAGGGCCCAGGATGGCTATGGACACAGCCCAACACAAAATCAAAAATTTACTTAAAACCTTTTTTTTTGTTCATCAGTTTTTGTTAGTGTTTGTGTATTTGATGTGTGGCCCAAGACAACTCTTATTCCACCAGTGTGGCCCAGAGACACCAAAAGTGCCTACATCATCCCAGCATCCAATGCTAAGGCATTTATCTCCTACTTTGTGAGTGCTCTAAGTCCCAGACACTACTCTACGCCTGCAGACCTTTGTTCTCGCTGTTACCGCTGCTGGGAACAGCCTTGTTACCTCCATTATCCCCCTCTTCAGGTCTGATCTCCTCCAACTTGCCATCTCTGATACAGTCCTGCCCTAAGGCTTGAGTAGGTCCTCCTCCTTTCGGACCTTACAGTATCTCCCCAAAACTCATCACTTTAATATCACAGGTGTCTTATATCTCCAGCCAGACTATATATCCCCTTGGTTAGGGAATGTTTCATTCATTTCTATACCCTCAATACCTCATCAAAGCCTAGGATACAGAAGGTTCCCAGCAATTAAATATACCAAATCCAAACAAATCTAAAAATAAAAACAACACATATCTTTTGGCATCTAATTCAGACACCCAATTTTCTCTCTTGTTCTGATTCCTTTTATAAGCCAGGATATATGCTTGTTTCCTAGGCTGCCTTAAATATCTCTCTTCAATATTCTAAATGTTACAGCAGTACAAATGGCTTAAAAAAAAGTGACTATAAGTTCTTTATAAATCCAGAAGTAGTTTGAAGGTCTACTGTGTCATCAAAGCAGAAGACCACTTTAATAAGCCTATCCCCATTTTAAGGACTCCTAGATTCAAAACAGTTTACACGCAGAATTTTTTTATTAAGCTCCCAATCTTTCTTGCCACTGAAATATTTCTTCTTATTTTAATTAAGCTTAAACTCTAACTATGATGTTTCACTGAGCCAGCCAAGCTTTAGAAGAAAAGTGCCTTCTATAAGGTATGACAATCCCTAACATTTATGTAGTTCTTTACAATTAACAAGGCACAGTCACGCCCATCATCCAATTCAATTCTTACACACAATCCTGTGAGATTTCCCCTCACAAAGCTCAGTCCCAAAGCCATCTCTCCTGGACTGCTGCCACACCAGTGCCACCACTTGCCCTCAGCCCAACACACACAATTGCTGTAGCTTTTCCCCTTTGAATAGATTATCTACTACCCACAGTGACACGTGAGTAGCTTGAGGAAAGGGACCAGGCCAAGCACATGTATAGCAAAGTAAATGTTCGATAACTGTCTGCTGAATAAATAAAGTTAGGTAGAACAGTTAGAGTTTTTGTTTTAATCAAGTAGAAACTGGGATGACTTTCCCAAATTCTTAGCTAATGCTATCATCAGGGTATTCTTGACTTTCCCAAATGAACTCTTACTACACTTCCCTCTCCTGGGACGGGCCAGGACACAAAGGAATCCTGACTAGAACTCAGAAGTCCTGGTCCTCAGACCTAACTTCTCTGAGCATATTCCCTCATTTGTCAAATGGGAACAACCACACTGTCTGTCCCTCGGAACATACAGTGAAGATTACATAAGATTATGTGAGTAAAAGTGGCTGGAGAAGTGTCAAATGATATACTGAGCTAGAGACAATGCTTTGGTTGATGGTTACCACTGTCAGCGACAAAGTCAAAATCAGAGTCTGCCCTAGGAGAATCAAATTTACCCTAACGGCTCTAAAAAAAAAAATCAGCTTTATTATCCTCAGTTTACGGTTGAGAAAAAAATGAGGCACAGAGAGCTTAACACTTGCCAAAAACTGAAAACCTAGTAAATATCAGAGCTGGAAGCAGAATTCAGGCCCATTACATACTAAAGATCCTCCCATATCGCTTCCCCAACATAAAACAAAAGAAGAATTTCAATCACCACCAGGCAGACGGAGCAGTGCCAGCCTTCACTTGAGAGCATTCCGCTGTCTCTCGGGCCGAGTCACATTAAGTTCAGCCCTGTGTGAGCATCGTCCGACTGCTGTCCCTGAGATGCGACACCTCAGCAGGACGAGCTAAAAACTGAGTGTAGAGATGTGAGAATGTTCTGACCTCCATTTCTAAATCATTTTAACTAGACTAAAAATCTGAGAGGAAAAGCAAAAGTGAACAATACATTTTTACCATTCATTGCTACGATTACGGAAACACAGAAAAGAGCCTACACTTTGAAATGAGACAGCTCAAACTTAGAGTAGAAAAGAAAACCTGGACAAAGGCCTGGGGAAGGGGATAAGCAGGACAAGAGAGGACCAAAATGTGACTACGGCTGGAGCAACGTTGGTAGTGAGACCAAAGAAAATATGGTCTCTGGTCCTTTTCTTCCTTCCCAGATATCCCCACATACTGCGAGTAGCCTAACCTCTGATGCTTCTTTTCTCTGTATTCCGCCTGGAAGTACAGATTCATAAATTCTTGAGAAAGTCTAAAAACCCTCCTTTGCTGATCCTTCAGCCTAAATGCTTCTCCAGAGACAGATTAAGTGGCGGACAGGCTGTCCGAAGTCTCGCTGTCCTTACACTGTGCTTCACACGATATGAGGCAAGTTTTTTTGGTAAAGGGAAGTAGCTGCTCTTATTTCCTGCTTTAAATACTCCTATATCTGTAGCCAAGAATTCTTTTATTTGGGATGAGAATGTAAGCAAAATTTTTAAGGAAATATTTGGAGTGTGAATATATAATTTTCTCAGAAACAGCTCTGGCATAGGGCAGGCATCTGATTCAGCAGTACCACAGTCCAAATCCTTTCCTATAGTCTGAGCCTCTTAAACCTGCCTCAGCAGGGCCTGTGAAAAGACTTCAAGTAAGAACAACTTATTTAACTCAAAACAAATAAGACTCAAAACCCAGAACTCATTCCCTCCACAGACAGTTCCATCAGCCTCCCCTGAAGGTCTACTAGATGCAATGTCATATGTTGTGTGTTGGGTACATTGAAGGAACAGCTAATGAATGAATCAGGGGCTACAGATAAATGGTAATCACAAAAACAGGAGGAATAAAGTGAGCACTCCATCAGAAGTAAGAAAAAAGGACTAATTTTAACTATGAAGGTCAGAGAGGCTTCACCAGGTGACCTCTTCCCCTAAAAGATTCCCTCCTCACTGTACTCAGACCCTGATTTGACCAGTTGGAGCTCCATTCAAGTTGGCTTCATGTGCAAAGTATGAAACTGGATCTCTCCCTCATACCATAGTCAGTGGTTTCTTATATATGGCACCAAAAGCACAAAGAGCAAAAGAAAACTAAATACAATAAATTATCTACATCAAAATTAAATATTTTTGTGCTGTAAGCAGGAGCAAAAAGAAAGTGAAAAGACAATTCACAGGAGAAAATATCTGTAAATCATATATCTGATGAGGTCATCGTATCCAGAATATATACCACACTTTGGTCCATGTCTATAAGTTCTTTCTTTCTTGGTGGGGGGAAGCTGGGGAGGTGGGAGTTATTTGTCTTTTTACTGTTAAGAGTTCTTAATATATTCCATTTATATATAACTCCCACCCACCCCTCCAAAAAAGAACTTACAGACACAGACAAAAGTGCAGTAATTGTGGAAGGGAAAGGAGCATGGGTAGAGGTGGACAAGGGTATGGGGTGGGGAAGGATGATGGGAAAAAAGAAGGAAAGAAAAATGTGGGGGGAAAAATGAACGAAGGGTGTGAATAGGCATCTGTCCAACGATATACAAATGGCTAATACACACTTACAAAGATGTTCAACATCATTAGTCATTAAGGAAATTCAAATCCAAATCACAATGAAATAGATTCTATTTCATACTCACTAGGATGTTTGCAATAAAAAATACAGACAGCAACAATTATTGATGAGGATGTGGAAAAATTAGAACCTTTGGGACACCATAAAGTAGTGCAGTCCCTCTGGGAAAAAGTCTGGCAGTTCCTCAAAAAGTTAAAATAGACTTGCCATGTAACCCAACAATTCTACTCCTACATATATACCTAACATAAATGAAAATATACATCCACACAGCAACTGTACATAATTGTTCACAGCGGCATCATTCATACAGAAAAAAAAATGAAAACAGCCCTGGCTGGTGTGGCTTAGCGGATTGAGTGCTGGCCTGGGAACCAAAGGGTCACCCGTTCAATTCCCAGTCAGAGCACATGCCTGGGTTGCAGGCCAGGTCCCCAGTAAGGGGTGCTTGAGAAACAAACATAGATTGATGTTTCTCTTTCTCCTTTCCCCTTTCTAAAAATAAGTAAAATCTTTTTTTAAAAAAATGAAAACAACCCAATGTCCATCAACTGATGAATGGATAAGTAAAATGTTGTATATACATACAATGGAATATCATTCAGCAATAAGTACAATTATGTGGATACAAATAAATAGAATTTCATACAATGGATTATTATTCAGCAAAAAAATTACCAAATATTATTCAGCAATAAAAAGAAATGATGCATGTTACAACATTAATGAACCCTGAAAACACACTAAGTGAAAGAAACAAAATACAAAAAGTGCCCTGACTGGGGTGGCTCAGTGGATTGAGCACTGGCCTTCGAACCAAGGAGTCACTAGTTTGATTCCCAGTCAGGGCATATGCCTGGGTTGCAGATGGGGTCCCCGGTAGGGGGCACTTGGGAGGCAGCCACACATTGATTTTTCTCTCCCTCTCTGTCTCCCTCCCTTCTCCTCTCTAAAAATAAATAAATAAAATCTTTTTAAAAAATACAAAAAGCATATATTGTAAGAGTCCATTTACATGAAATGTCCAAAATAGGCAAATCAAATCTATAAAGACAGAAAATAGATTAATAGTTGCCTAGGGCTAGGATGATGAGGATAGGAGAGAATGGTGAGTGACTACTAATGGGTTTCTTTGAGGAGGACAAAATGTTATAAAACTAGATTGTGGTGATGACCTGTGAATATACTAAAAAGCAGTGAATTATACACTTTAAGTAGGAAAATTTTATGGTATATAAATTATTATCTCAATAAAGCCACTAAACACACACACACAATATTGCAGAGTGGCAGGAGCACCCAGTGATCTTGAGAGTCAGACCTAGGTTCAAATCCTGACTCTCCCATTCACTACCTTCATAACCATGACTTCTCACTGAGCCTTAATTACCTGTAAAACCAGGATAACTACAGCAATCCCTACCTTTGCAAGGTGGCTGGAAAATGGGGTAAAAAAAACAGATATGAAAGTGCCCTGCACACAGCTGATTTCCTAAGACAGTTATTTTCTCCCGATTGACATTTTTTATCACTAATTTTACTGACCAAAACAAGGATAGGAGGACATTTTTCTCATCTAACTCAAGTAGGTTTGTGCCTTTTTCTCACAAGTTAAAAGGAAAATGAGCAGACCCCAAAATCTGAAGAGTAAGAAAGCTCCAAAGTATGTGACTCCAGGCACTTGATGTGCGATCCTGAATAAAGAAGGGGTATAAGCAGGAACCCCAATCACTTCCTTCCCCCAGAACCCAAACTTACTTTCTGTTTCAATCTAGACATCCTGACCACAACCACATCACCACTCAAAGAGGAAGCAGTTTCTCAGGAGAGAGAACACGATTTCTAGTTCTGGGTTGGTGAGGAGAATGGAATGAGGCCTCCCCGGCTCTCAGTAGACACTTACCATTCTGTGTTTGGAAGCCATGCCAGGGCATGCCTGGCAGGCAACCAAAGATGGAAAGGAGAAAAGAACAGCTGTTTAATACTTTTGTTTATAGAAGGGAAAACTGAGTAATTTGCCTAAGCCCACACAGCAAGATCACATAGTAGTCCCAATTGTATGATAGGTATACAGCAAGGAGCACCATTCTTTGTATACAAAGAACTCTGGACCTGAGGACAGGAAAAACCATATCTAGTCCCCAAATTGCTACCGATTGCAGGTTAATCGTGAATAAATCAATCTCTCTGACTCTCAGCCCCCTGCCCATGTCTCTATGGATTCAGAAATTTCACAAATAAAAGTTACTGCCTGCAAGGCACTGTGCTGAGATGTTGTGGTAAACAGAGTCTGGTTATATGTAAGTCTACACTTATGAAGCTTATAGGATAGAATGCTGCAGAAGTCAGACATTTTAAAAATAAGCCAATTATAATTGACTTGTGATACACAGCTAGTGTTAGTCAGGAAGAAATGGGCAGGAGGGTACACATGCAGAAGAAAAGCTCACTAACAAACTTTAAATAACCAATCAGGAGGCGCTCCTCTCAGCTCTCCCTCCATCACAACCAGAGGCTCGGTTTGTCTTTGCCACACAGTTGTTACCTGATGGCCTGCAAATGCCAGTCACCAGTTTCCGCCCCTTTTTCTCTCTGAGTCTCAGTTTCCTTCAGGTATGAAATGAGGATACAGGTCTCCCCTGCTATCCAGGAGGTACACCATTTCTATGAAACCTTTTATAAACTGAAATGGCATAAAGCAAAGAAACAATTACCTGAGGACACACACATCTTGCTAGTAGATTCACAAAATAAATCAAGATAAAGCACAGACATTCATAGGCCCAGTTCAAAGTCACAGCCGCTTGATGCCAGGATGCTGTGCATAGTCCCAGGGAAGGAGCTTGGCGATGCCACTCTCCCTGCTTGGAGGGAGTGCACTGCCTCTTTAACAGCACTCTGAAAAACAAATGCTGAACGCTTTTTCACTTTTTTGCCTTTTTTCGTAAAAGAGAAAATCCTCTTCGGATTTCTACCCATTAGCAAAAACAAGTGCTAATGTAGGTCTTTCATAAAAGCAAAGTGTGTGAAGCAAACTCAAAAAAGCGGGGGTACCCTTAATGCTACCTACTTCACAGTAAGTAAGATAAAAATGGGAAAAAGTACTCTGGAAACGAGTCTGTTCCAGAGTGCCCCCAGGGCTCAGTACAGGGCGCGGCACACTGCAGCTTCCCCATCAGGAATAACATCTGTACCAGCCTCACAGAGTGACTGTGAGGATTAAATGAGAGAACATATGGGTAAGGTATGCAGCAGAGTCCCTAACACATTCATAAAAACATTAGCTGCTATTAATTCACTTAACCTTTTCCCCTCAGTTTCCTCATCAGTAAAACAGGGACAGTAACAGTACCTAACTCACAGAATTGTCTTAGAGATTAAATAAGCTAATATATTTAAAGGCGTAGAACAGTGTCTGCCACATAGTAAGAGCTATATAAGTATGCAATTATGTTAAATTATGTTATTATGCTTTAATTTTAGTAGTTCCTATAAATTGCATGTATATAGACCACTGATTTTCTTTTTTTATAAAAAGTGTATTCATTTACTTTTAGAGAGAGGGGAAGGGAGGGAGAAAAAGAGGGAGAGAAATATCAATGTGAGAGAGAAACATTGACTGGTTGCCTCTTGCACATGCCCCTACTGGGGACCAAACCACAACCCAGGCATGTGCCCTGACTGGGAATTGAACCATCAGCCTAAGCCACACCAGTCAGGGCTAGACAACTGATTGGCAATCAGGGTTGATTTTGCCACCCGGGAGACAAAAATGTCTAGAGGCATTTTTGATTGTCACACCTGGGGATAAAGGTAGGGGGTAGATGCTACTGGCATCTAGTGGGTAGAGGACAACAATGATATTGCTAAACATCCTACAATGCACAGAACATCCTCATGCCCCCCAAACAGAATTACACAACCCGAAACAGCAATAGTCTTCAGGGTGAGAAACTCTAATATGGATTAAACAAATCAAACAGACGTTTTCTTCCTCTGCCTCTGAACTCCTAGAATATTTTATTTCAATCTAAACTTTAGATTGAAAACTCCTCTAGACTTTATTAAACAAGTATAAAAGTTTCAGACCTAAAACAGGTTTCAGAGAGCCTCTGACTTTACCAAGGCCTAAAATGGGCAGGTAATTTACAAAAGGAACAGAGATTCCGTAGGAAAGTCAGAACTGGAACCCAGGTCTCCTGAATCTCAGGCTGGCGCTACTTCCACAGCTAACTCAGACACCTTGCAAGCACCTTCTCTTTCCTTTCCCAACTCCCTTTTCCTCTCTCACTCCCACCTCCCCAGGTTTGGAAACAGAATCTATTTCCTTTGTAGCATTATCAGAAGTCAGAGACAGGGCTGATCTTTCTCCCCACATTCCCAGTTGCCTACCTTCTCAAGGACCTGCCCTCTGGATTTCCAGCCTGGGCTTTGGACCTGAGGCCAAGAACTCTTCCCATTTACCTTGTCTAGGAAGAGCCCTTCCTTCCTTTTTTTTTTTTTTTAATTGCATCTTTATTGCATTTTTTTCCATTACAATTTAGTCCCCTTAATCCCCCTCCCCCGCAGCAATCACCACACTGTTGTCCTTGTCCATGAGTCCTTCTTCCTTTTTTCTCTATCCCTCCACCCCCTAACCTCCCCGCCCCCATAACTGTCATCCTGCTCTCCATCTATGAGTCTGTCTCTATTCTGCTTATTAGTTCAGTTTGTTCATTACATTCCACATATGAGTGAAATCTTGCAGGGGCTAAACTGAGCTGCTCTGCCACTGCTCTTTTGCAAGGTTAAGGCAGGCGTTCTGCCTGAGACAACGTGGATTAATTTCCTCTTCTCTGTCTAGGGGAAAACACTGGCCTCCGGGAGGGGCCAAAGGCAAGCTGTAACAACTCACGTTGGACTTTCTCCCCAGGAAGTGGTTTTGAAGGGAAGAAAGACAGTGGGTATGGTGATGAGAGAAATCGTGGAAAAGGGATACACAAGAGAATAAGACACTGAGGGCTTTCACAGAGTGCTCAGACACATACCGGGCGTCTCAAACATACCCTGCACCGAATTCTTACCAGTACTGCAGGGACAAATGCCTGCTTCTTCACAGGAGCCTCCCAAGACCACTTCAGCCCGTGAAAACATTACGCAAGTGCTCATTATGTGCTGGCCACTGTACCAACTCTATTTCACTTAATCTTCACAACCTGAGGTGATTATTATACCCACTTTAGAGATAAAGAAAATGAGGGTAAGAGAGGTTAAGTAACTTGCCTTATTGCCTTAGCCAGTAAGCAGAGCTGCAATTTATCCCCCAATCTTCAGACATCAGAAAACTAAACTCTCAACTACAGTACTAAACTGTTGCTTTAAAAAAATTACACCCCTTTTTTGAGCCTATATTGCCTTTACTGTCTGTATCATATATTAAGCAATTAATTTCAGGCTGCCTCAGCTTAGTGACATGTGCACACGATCTGTTCCAGACCCTGTGCTGGGTCCTGTGAATAAAAGATAGAAGTAGCAGGCAATCTCTTCCCTAACGCAGGTGTTCTCAAACTGTTCTGACTACAACCTATAGTAAGAGTAAAATTTATATGGAAAGCTGGTGCACATGCATGCACATAAACACACAGATAACATATCTATAAATACAAAACTGAAACAAACGTTTCACAAAACAGTCCTCTATGTACAATGTATTCTGGTATTTTCTCTGATGTATTCTATTCGACTCTTTTATTAATTTTTCATTGATTTTTAGAGAGAGAGAGAGGAAAGGAGATAGAGAAACACCAATTTGTTGCTCCACTCATTCATGCACTCACTGGTTGATTCTTGTATGTGCCCTGACTGGGGATCAAACCCACAACCTTGATGTGGGGGGACGACACTCTAACCAACTGCACTACCCAGCCAGAATTATTTGACTTTGTTTAAATGCTAGTCCAACTTACTCTGTTAAATCTACAACCCATGGGTTATGACTTACATAAAAATATATATATGTACGTGTGTATATATATATATATAGATACACTGTCCTTAAGAGCTCCTAGGTTAAAGGTAGAGATAAGACATAAGTAACAATAAAAAATTATTACAGTAGGTAACATTTCAGGAATTCTTACTATGTGTCTAGCACACTGATAAGCACTTCACATGAATTATTTGAAACCAAAATCCAGCCCAGGTCTGCCTGTTTGATTCCAATGTCAGATTCTTTTTACCATACCATATGAGGGGAGACCCCCCAAAAAAAACAGAATTTAGTTTTAAAAAGTTGTTTATTTCTTCATACATGTTTAAACTTCAATCACCTTTAAAGTACTCTCCATCTGATGCAATATACGTATCAAGATGTTTTTTCCACTGCTCAAAACAGTGTTTGAACTCGTCGATTTTAATGCTTTTGAGTGCTCTGCTGTTTTTTGTTTCACTTCTTCCACATCAGCAAAACATTTCCCTTTGAGCATTTTTTTTTCACTGGGGAAACAACAAAAATAAAAAGTCACTCAGGGCGAGATCTGGGGACTAGGGAGGGTGGGGCACTGCAGTCCTGCTGTTTTCGGTCAAAAACTGCTGAGCACTCAGTGCAGTGCGGTCAGGTGAGCTCGTAAATCACCCCTCATGGAATGGGCAGACGCACTGAGTCTTCAAAAAAAATTCACTGAAGCCAAACACAGCTTCTCACAACAATGCCAGCTGGTCCACTGCTACAGACGGGTTCCTAGAACCCTCACCTAGCAAGGGAAGCCTCTGCTAAAAGGGGCCTGCCCTCAGAAGGTAATTCCAGGTTTGGAGGGGTGGCCCCCTGTACTGCCTGTGCAGAATGAGAAGTTCCATAATGAGGAATATTTCCATGAGGGATGGGGTGGGGAAAGGGAAGGGCCAGAAAGTTTCACAAAAGTGAAGATTTCTGAGCTCTGACCTAAAACAGAAATTTTCAAGAATTTGGTGCATGGGCTCCTATAGGTGTGCTATGAATATTTGTGGATGGAGCCTTTACCTTCTCTTGTGTTGTTGTAAAACAGCATGATATTTTTAGATAAAACTGTGATATTTTTAGATGGAAATCTATGTAATTTTTAACTGATGCAGTCTCTTCTAATAGAAATCTCAAGGTGCATATGCCATGTGGCACTTAATAAAAAAGGTTTTAAGTTTGGTGACAGCTCCTTTGGAAGAGCTGTGTATAGAAAGACATCCAGGACTGGCCACCAGAAGACCAGGGCCCTGAACCCAGTTCTGTCACAGAGTTTCTGCATCACTTGGGGCAGATGTCTTTAACAGTTACTAATCTATAAAATGATAAAACCACTCAATATAATCAGCAAGTTTCTTTCTAGTAGTAAAATAATTTATTTTTTTAACATTTTATTTATTTATCTTTAGAGGGGAAGGGAAGGAAAGAAGGAGAGAAATATCAATGTCTCTCTCATGCATCCCCTGCTAGGAACTGGCCCGCAACCCAGGCACGTGCCCCGACTGGGAATCGAACTTCGATCCCTCGGTTTGAAAGCCCTCGCTCAATCCACTGAGCTACACCAGCCAGGGCTAAAATAATTTCTAATAATAGTAATCTCTACTAATGCTAACAAATTCAGCAAGTTCATAAAAAAGAATAAATAATTTTAATAAAAACCACTCACCCACAAAGACATGAGGATGGATCTGAGGCTCTAGAGCTGAAATCCTGGGCCCGGTTTGCCTGATCCCCTCAGCTGGAGGTGGAGTGGAAGATACACACCCAGCAGCCTGGCACACACCGTTTCATCTGCCTGAGCCTAAGTTTCCTCACGTAAGAGGCCCGTGTTTGAAGCCATACAGGAGCAGATTTTAGTTTTAAGAGGCAAAGTCAAACCATGAAAATAACTGCCTCCAGCAGTAGAGAGCGCTCCGTCATGGAAGTATGCAAGCAGATGCTGGAGAAATAGTTGGCAGGAACTTTGCAAAAGGTATTCAATCACTGGGCAAAGGCTGTGTTTGATGCCCTTAAAGGGAACTTTCTGTCCCAAAATTCGGCAATTCTCTGCTCACACAACAACAGAAAGAATAGTTGTTAGCAGATTTTGGAGGGAGAAAAACATAACCAAGGAATTTTCTGATCTTTTCCATCCTCCTTTCCTCCCTCTTCCTATACTTTCATCCCAGCACACGAGGTCATTCACTCCCAGAGATATTATGGCTACATTTGCCTGCTCTTTTCAGGACTCATTTTTAATTTATGAAGAGAGGAGAGGTTAAGTTGTCAAGGAAAGAACCGCCAAGCACATCTGCAGGGGCCCAGGTCTATACCAGGTAGTACTTCTCTGAATAGTAAGACGTTACCAGACTGTCTTTAGCCAGTGGCATCCAAACTCAAGATGGCCACTGGTTTCTCTGGGGACACAGATGAATGGCCCTCAAAGCATAAAGTTAGGAACCTAGTGTGGATCACTAACCCAGGCCCAGCCACCAGACTGGTCTAAGACATCCTGTCATTGGAGAATCAGTTATTGTAAACAAAGTGCCTGCTGCCTCCACTGGATGACCTCGGGCCATTCACTTCTTCACTCTGAGCCTGAGTAATTCCAATTATAAAATAGGCCAAGTATAAAATTAATATACAAGAGGATCTGTGTCATTTCTTCCGGTATTAACTTTATTATATTTATTTAATATAAGATGATATTTCATAGTTTAATTAGCATCTATCCTAAATTCTCAAAGATATAAGTACAAAAACAGTAACACACAAATACTTAGAACCTAGTCAGCATGCATTACGGGGCAGGTGCAGTACTGCACATGCTCACCTCCTTTAATCTTCATGGCAAACCTATTTTACATATAAAGAAAGAAGCAAAAGGATTAAGAAACTTGCCCAGGTTCACACAGGCAAGTAAGAGAGCTGGAACTTCGTCCAGAGCTACTGATTCTAAGTCCAGTCCTCTTTCCACTAAATCATTCATCTCCAGGCTTCTATTCCAAAAAGAATATTTACCTGGAAAGTAAGACAGTAAGGGAGTAGGGGAAAGATGGCTACAGATTGGATTCAATCAGCTGGCAAAGATCTGCCTTCTACAGCCAACAAGGAAATAACAAAAAGTGTTGGAGCTACCAGAAGACAAGAGCCCTCCCAAGCTTTTTGAAGCAACATTCATCTGAATTCATCCCACCTCTACTCACTCCACTAGTTTAGCTTCCAAAAGATAGATGGCCTTGGGGTCCAATAATAGGCCAGGAAAAGTATGTTTACATCTAAATAATCCATAGGAGGCCCAGTTAGCAGACAAGCCCTCCTCACCTGCTACTTACTGATGCACCCAGCCTCCTCCTCTCCCAGGAACCCTGTTCCATGACTTCTGCCTCTCCAAGAAAGGCCTTTACCCTTCAACATCTGGATCCTGATTCCTGAGAAAGCTACACCACCTGAGAAGTGGGAGATCAGCCATCAGCAATAAATGTCCACCTCTCCCAACACTGGAAAAAATAAGTCTAAGGGGGAAAGGGTGATATAAAAGTCTAGTTTTCTTAGGAGACAAGCAGCTCCACTGACCATTTCTATCAAGAAATGTAGAAAAGAGGGTGCTCGAGCACTTCTTAGGCTACTGCTTGCCCAAGGGCATCAGAAAAACCAACCTCTTTCTTTACACAGAGAAGTCCTTTAAGATAATTCAATCCAGTGGTTTCCAAGTTTTTAAGACATTTCGACCTCTTTTTTTTCAGTCAAATCTTACAGAATCACCAATATTTTAAACATAAAAAATAGGCAGCTGTTCTGGCTAAAAGGGAGGTGGGGAAGTTCCACTCTCTCAGCCTCTTCCCACCTCCCCATCTCACCCCAGGAGCCTGTGAGGTTGCACTTCAAAACCCTAAGACCTACTTTTACACCTCCATTTATACTTAAGGAAAGTGGGGTCAAGAAAGAGAACATGACTTTGTCAAAATCACACAGTCAATTAGTGCTAAAGATGGAACTCAAATTCAACATGTACTTACTTAAAGGGAAGTCAACTTCCCATCTCATCACTCTACTGTGCTACTTTGAGATGATCACATGAAAATGAATGTGAGAGTTTTTAAAAGTACTAAGTGCTGATGGCAGGTACAGTTCCTTCAACCAACTTTCTCTGCAACTGAAAGAATCAAAATGCTCAGACTCTTAAGGACAATTTCACCAGATAGCATCCAAAAACAAAGAAATCCTCCCATGCTCCCAAACCCTCAGTAGTAGGTCTCTGACTGTAAAAATAGAAAGATTGATAGTAGACAAATGAGCACAGGAGGCTTCTGAAGGATTCCTGCTCCCTGTGTCCTGAGAAACCATCCTTTAAAGGGATAAGGGAATTCTGGACCATGGAAGAGAATCTGAACTGTGTATTAAGGCTAACTCCTTAATAAATGATGTGTATAGCCTGGACCTCAAAGTTTCTCTACAACTGTGGTAGCCAGCCTCCAAGACAGAAGTCAGTGATCCCCACCTCCTGGTGTTTGCACCCTTAAAGTATCCTTTCCCAGCTGGTAGAAAGGTCAGTCTGTGTAAGCAAAAGAATACAGCAGAAGTAATGGTAGGTCATTTCTTAAATTAGATTCTAAAAGACACTGCAGCTTCTCTTTTGGTCTCTTCTCTCTTGGGTCAGTCATTTTGGGGAAGCCAGCTGCCCCGCTGTGAGCTGCCCTATGGAGAGGCGGTATAGCAAGGAATGGAAGACTTCAGTCAACAGCCAGCAAGAAACTGACAGTGACCAATAACGACCAGGTGAATGAACATAAAAGAGGATCCTTCCCGCCCAGGAGAAACTACAGATGATCATAGCCCTGGGCCCTGGGCAACAGCTTGACTGTAGCCTCATTAGAGACACTGAGCCAGAACCACCCAGCCTAGCCATTCTAAAATTCCTAATCCTCAGAAACTGTGTGAGGTAATAAATGTTTATTTGTTTAAGCTACTAAGCTTTGCAGGCAATTTATTTATGCAGCAATAGAAAATGAATACAACTACAAAACTAAGGTTTCCTGGGTTCACATCGGAAAGCCTGTTATGAAACGGAAAGTCCAGCTGAAACAAAACCCAAGGCCTCAAAGGTTAGGGATTTCCCTTAAACAATAACTGTCTCCATAACTTTTCATAAAGTGACTAGTTGCAAGTCACTTCATCTTTGTAAGCTGTGCTTTTCTTGTTGAATAGGTAAGGACATTTTCCTTGCAGATTATTGTGAGGATTAAATGAGAACAGTTTGTAAAAGTATCTTTAAAACAATACAGAACTATACAAATTAAGGTTGTTATAATAAAGACTCTGGAAGGTACCCAACCAAGCCTACTCCCAACAGCCACCAAAATGAGATGACTCTGCTCAGTGAAGTCAAATGGAAAGGCCTCCACTGTACCACTGATCTACTAAAGCATCCTCCCATCACAGCCCCTCATAAAAACAATAAGCAATAATCGCCAGTGCTTGAAATACCAGGCATAGTGCTAAGTGCTTTCACATTATTTTCTCATTCAATACTCCACTTAACACATAGGGAAACTGAAACTTAGAGAGGCTAAAATAATTTGGTTAGTAAAAGAGCCAGGATTGAACCTTATATCCATGCAATTCCAAAGACCATGTTCTTGCCACTAAACCTATATGCTGGTTCCCTCCGTCAAGGAGTCTGAGAGTATTTAACACAGAAGGCACAACTTAACAGAAAGAACTAAAAAAGAAAAGAAAGAAAGAAAAAGGAAGAAGAAAATCACCGTTCAAGTTAATGGGGAAATAAAAAGATTCTGGAGACATGGACTCTGAACCTACCTAGGACACCAAGGGGTTGTACCTTGGGCACGTTACCTGTCAGTGGGGTGATGGGGGCAGGGGAGGACCACCCTCACATTTATATAGTGCTTTGGCATCTACAAAGCATTCTGAAGCACCTGTGAGTATTTGATTTTCACAGCAACCCTAGAAGGTAGTTTTAATTATCTCCAATCTATAAATGAGAAAACTAAGACCCGCTGACTTGCTCATGGTTATTAAACATCGGATATATGCTAGAGATAATATACCTAGATTTCTTTATCTTCAGAGGTACCTGAGACTCAAAAGATTTAGGAAATACCCAAAGGTCACAGCAAGGACAAAAATTCAGTTTCCTTCTTATTGCCCTAACCCAGTGAGCTACAACCAGGTATGCAAATTGGAGAGCTTTTAAAAACACTGATGGCCCTGGCTGGTGTGACTAAGTCGACTTGAGCATCATCCCATAGCGGAAGGGTTGCAAGTTATATCCCTGGTCCAGGCGTGTATGGGAGGCAACTGATCAATGCTTCTCTCTTAAATCAATGTTTCTCTCTCTCCCTTCCTCTCTGTCTAAAAGCAATGGAAAAGTGTCCTTGGATAAGTATAAAAGAAATAATAATAATAAACACTGATACCTGGGTTCTATAACTGCCCCTACCCTTAAAATGTAATGTACTTAGTCCAGGATGGGACCTGGGTATCAACATATTTTTAAGCTTTCTAGGAGTGACCACGCTTGAGAACTGCTGCCTAACCCCCAGAGCCATAGATTAAGAAATGTTATGACCTACCGTCATTTTCTAATTTGAAATTCTCTGCCATTTATATTTTGTAAGCTCATCATATTTACAAAAAGCAAAATAGCTTCTATTATTATAAATGACTATGTAAGCTAAATAATTTAATTTCCATGACCTAAGAATAAATTGTTAGGCACCATGCAATCAACATTTAATGGTCAAGACAGGATAATGTGGCATGCAGCAATAACACTGCTCACAGCAAAGGAAAAGCTGTCCATGGCAGTATACTGTGAACAAAAGCAACTAAGAAAAATACTGAAGTAACCTATTTTCTCTAAATGTCCCTGCTTGGGGAATCTCAGAGCTCCTTAGTCCCATGAATTTACCTAGAGTGCCCTCTTAAGGGTTCAAATACTTCAAAGACTTATCTCACAAGACCTCCACTTTTCTCTGCTAATTGAAATCTTACTTGACCAAGTTCTTTCCCTGACCATCAAGCCCACTGTTATGGGTTTCAATTGTGTTTCCCTGGCAAAAAAAAAAAAAAAAAGATAAGTCAAAGTCCTAACCCCAGCATCTCATGACTTTATTTGGAAATAGGGTTTTTCAGAGGCAATCAAGTTAAAAAGGGGTCATTAGGGTGGGCCCTACTCTACCATGATTGGTATCCTTCTAGGAAGGGGAAATTTGGACTCAGGAGACAAGCACAGAGCAAAGGCTGTGAAAGGACACAGGGAGAAGATGTCCATCTATAAGCCAAGGAACACCTGACGCTATCAGAAGCCAGGAGAGACGCCTGGAACAGAACTTTCCCTTGCGCCGTCAGAGGGAGCATGGTGGCGCTGACACCCTGCTGTCAGACTTCTGGCCTCTAGCACTGGGAGTCTGTAATATTCTGTCATTCTAAGCCAACCCGTTCCTGATACTCCATTAGAGCAGCCCTAGGAAACTAATCATCCACCTTTCTCTAAACTCCAAATTTGCACCATTTATTTGGTGGAACTGTTCTATTTTTTAGCATATACATCTTACATTCCTAATTAAATCAAAGTTCTTCAAGGACAAAAATACCATTTTAAACTTATTTTGTGTCATCGACCATTCTTAGGGGAAGACTGATCTCTCAGAAAAAGTATCCAGGAAACATCTGTTACTTGATCACCTCCTGGAAAATATTCAAAAACTACTGCTGTTGTTTTAGAATTTGATAACCAGAAAATCACCTCTCCTATTTCTATAGTTCTGTCACATTGGAGTTAGCTATTTAAAAATCAACATTCTTCTTCACGAGCTTTCTATACAGACAATAATGCCACACACTCTCTAGTACCCATAAATAAAAATTTCACAAAACCATAGATTCATAGACTGTCAGGGACTGAGAGAGAGCTTATAGACCATCTAGTGCAATCCTAAAATAATGTCATCTGTAATTCACACAATATGATTTTTCTCTCTTTTATAGTAAATGCCACATTTGCCCTTGTATCAGTTATTGGTTTACAGGGCTCCTTCTCACCACCCCACCTCTCACTAGGCTAGAAACACATCAAAGGTTGAGGCTCTCATTCATCCCCAGAGCTTGTCAAAATTCATAGTAGATACTCAATGAACAGTTCCAAAAGTGTTATGTTCTCTGCCTTTGCCACTAGTCTATGAGCTTCTTCAAGAGAGGAAATGAATGTTACTCATCTTTGTATATTTAGGGTCTAACATAGTATGTAGCATATAATAAATACAATAATGTTTGTTGTCCACACAATAAAAATATTTTACTCATGATAACCGTGTCAGGCTATTCTGTCCATGCTTACTAAAAAGTTCAGACCCCCAACAATCAAAAAAAACAGAAAGAAGCAAAGTCAAAATAGAGCCAACTTTTAGTCCAAAAGGAAAAATATATTGGCCAGATACTTTAGGAGAATTAAACGTTAAGGGACCTTAAATGGGTTAAAGACCCCGTGGCTGCCTGAGATGACAGAAAATAAAGACACCAAACCATTCTCTCTGAAATTCTCTCAGGTAGCTCTCAAAAGGGCAGACACACTTTTCTGCTTAACTGACATACACTTATGAACAGTAGCCAAACCTCAAACAAAGAACTACAGTCTGGCCAAGTATCTTGCTGCTCCATGTCCCCACTAACATAAAGAGAAGTCCAAGCCAGCATCAGAAAAACACTAACTCAGACTTCAGAGAACTTTTCCGTTCCCAGCGGGCTCCAAACACTTCCTAAAGAATGAGTCCGCAAGGTTGTGCTGAAGCCCAGAGAAAGGGCAGAGCAACTCTAAAATACACCAACACATATGCGCATACGCAAACTGGTGAACTCCTGCTCATTCCTCCACACTCCAATGTCGCCTCCTCTGTGAAGTCTTTATCGCCTCTTTCTTTATTGCCTCTTCTCCTCCCTTTCCCATTCTTGCTTTACATAATATTTTGTTCAACCTTCTATTATATGTTCATCACTGAATATTATAATAATTCTACTGTCCCTCTCTCCTGCTAGAGCAGACAATAATCATAACTGTTAAGAGCAAAAAGTCACCCCTGCCCATGCTAAGACCTTGGGTACCCCGGCTTATCTTGACACAAGAGGAAAAGGAAAAAGGATAAAATGTTTTCAAATAGCTGCCTACTTACCACGTATTACCTAAGAGCCACAGACTTCTTACTGTGACTGATTCCTCTTTCTTTCAAGTACCATGCTCTGGTCAGTATGGTGGGCAGACACACAGGCTTCAGAACACCCAATCCTGTGTTTGTCTGCATCCTAGGCCTTAGTCATCTTGAACAAGGGACTGGAAGTTAGCATTAAAGGACCAGTGCTCTTCCAGATTCAGAAAAATCTCAGACTCCTTAGAATAGTAAGGATAGAAGAAACTTAGAAGGCACCCAGG
>PVKU01001092.1:110996-131104 GCA_004027475.1 Anoura caudifer
TTCTAAGGATCAATGAATCCAGGAGCTGGTTTTTTGAAAAGATAAACAAAATTGACAAGCCTTTAAGCAGGCTCATCAAGAAAAAAAGAGAGAGGACCCAAATAAACACAATCAGAAATGAAAGAGGAGAGATTACAACTGACACCACAGAAATACAAAGGATTGTAAGAAATTACTATGAAGAACTGTATGCCAAGAACTTTGAAAACCTAGGTGAAATGGACAAGTTTCTAGAAAAATAAAATCTCCCAAAACTCAATGAAGAAGCAGAAAGCCTGAACCGACCAATAACAGCAGATGAAATAGAAGCAGTAATCAAAAAACTCCTGACACACAAAAGCCCAGGACCGGATGGTCTCACAGGAGAATTTTACAAAGCATTTAAGGAAGAGCTAAACCCTATCCTTCACAAACTTTTCGAAAAAATCCAAAATGATGGAAGACTACCAAACTCTTTTTATGAAGCCAGCATCATTCTAATCCCCAAACCAGATAAAGACATAACAAGGAAAGAAAACTTCAGGCCCATATCGATGATGAACATAGACGCTAAAATCCTCAACAAAATATTGGCAAACCGCATCCAACAATACATTAAAAAGATTACACACCATGACCAAGTGGGATTCATCCCAGGGATTCAAGGATGGTTCAATATATGCAAATCAGTAAATGTAATACATCACATAAACAAAAGCAAAGTCAAAAAATCACATGATCATATCAATAGATGCAGAAAAAGTATTTGATAAGGTACAGCACCCATTTATGATAAAAACACTCAGCAAAGTGGGAACACAGGGAGCATTCCTCAACATAATAAAGGCCATATATGAGAGACCTTCAGCCAACATCATACTCAACGGGCAAAAACTAAAATCTTTTCCACGAAGATCAGGAACAAGACAAGGTTGTCCACTTTCAACACTTCTATTCAATATAGTATTGGAAGTATTGGCCACAGCGATTAGACAAGAAAAGGAAATAAAAGGCATCCAAATTGGAAAGGAGGAAACAAAACTATCACTATTTGCAGATAACATGATAGTGTATGTAGAAAATCCTATAGACTCAGCCAAAAAGCTGCTCAACCTAGTAAATGAATTTGGCCAAACAGCAGGATACAAAGTCAATATCCAGAAATCAAAGGCATTTCTGTATACCAACAATGAAACAGAAGAAGCAGAAATCAAGAAAAAAATCCCATTCGTTATCGCAAAAAGAAAAATAAAATACCTAGGAATAAACCTAACCAAAGAGGTAAAAGACCTGTACTCAGAAAACTACACAACACTGAAGAAAGAAATCAAGGAAGACACAAACAAATGAAACATATACCGTGTTCATGGATTGGAAGAATTAACATCATCAAAATGTCCATACTACCCAAAGCAATTTACAGATTCAATGCAATACCTATTAAAGTACCAATGGCATATTTCACAGACATAGAACAAACACTTCAAAAATTTATATGGAGCCATAAACGACCTCAAATAGCTGCAGCAATTTTGAGAAAGAAGAGCCAAGTAGGAGGGATCACAATACCTGACACCAAACTGTATTACAAGGCCACTGTAATCAAAACAGCCTGGTACTGGCACAAAAACAGACACATGGACCAGTGGAATAGAATAGAGAGCCCAGAAGTAAACCCAATTCTCTATGGTCAATTAATATTTGACAAAGTAGGCAGCAACATAAAATGGAGTAAAAGTAGCCTCTTCAACAAGTGGTGTTGGGAGAACTGGACAGCTACATGCAAAAAAATGAAACTTGAACACCAACTTACACCATACACAAAGATAAATTCAAGGTGGATAAAAGATTTAAATATAAGCTGTGACACCATTAAAGTCCTAGAGGAGAACATAGGCAGGAAAATCTCAGATATTGCATGCAGCAACATTTTTACTGATATGTCCCCTAAAGCAAGGGACATAAAGGAAAGAATAAACAAATGGGATCTCATCAAAATAAAAAGCTTCTGCATGGCTAAAGAAAACAGTGTTAAAATAAAAAGAGAATCAACTGTAAGGGAAAACATATTTGCCAATGATACCTCAGACAAGGGTTTAATCTCCAAAATATATAAAGAACTTACACAACTCCACTCTAAGAAGACAAGCAACCCAATTTAAAAAAATGGGCAAAAGACTTGAACAGACACTTCTCCAAGGAGGACATACAGAAGATCCAGAAACACATGAAAAGATGCTCGATATCGCTAGCTATCAGAGAGATGCAAATTAAAACCACAATGAGACACCACCTCATACCAGTCAGAATGGCCATCATAAACAAAACAACAAACAACAAGTGTTAGAAAGGTTGTGGAGAAAGGGGGACCCTAGTACACTGTTGGTGGGACTGCAGACTGGTACAGCCACTATGGAAAGCAGTATGGAATTTTCTAAGAAAACTAAAAATGGATCTACCTTTTGACCCAGCAATCCCACTGCTAGGATTGTATCCTAAGAACCCTGAAACAACAGTCCAGAAGAACCTATGCATCCCTATGTTCATAGCAGCACAATTTACAATAGCCGAGTGTTGGAAGCAACCCAGGTACCCATCAGTAAATGAATGGATCAAGAAACTATGGTACATTTACACAATGGAATTCTATGCAGCAGAAAGAAAGAAGGAGCTCCTACCCTTCGAGACAGCATGGATAGAACTGGAGAGCATCATGCTAAGCGAAATAAGCCAGGAGGTGAAAGATAAATACCATATGATCTCACCTTTAACAGGATCCTAATTAACAGAACAAACAAACAAGCATAATATAACCAAAGACACTGAAATTGAGAACAAGAGAGGAGAGGGATAGGAATATCCAGGGAAAAAGGGAAGGGTTTAGAGCAACAAGTATGAAAGACACATGGACAAAAGCTGGGGGGAGTGGAAATGGGAGGGAGCTGGGGAGGGCTGGAGCGGTGGGCTGGGATGGGAGTAGAAGACAGAAAACTGTATAAGAACAATTAAAATAAAATTTAAAAAAATAAAATAAAATAAAATACTCCTCAAGAAATAAAAAAAAGGCACCCAGGCCAACTTCCTTATTTTCCAGAGAGGGAAACTGAGGCCCAAAAAGGGGAAAGGATTTGGCCAAGGTCTGCTATATGCAAATACGTACTCTAATTGCTAGTTCATTAAAATTTCTGATGTATCTTTTTCCTTTTTAAAAAAATTGAGGTTTCAATCTCAAAAATGAGGTTTTGGGAGGTAATTTGCCCAAGGTCATATACCTAGTAGACAGTGAAGCCTAAATTTGAACCCAGGACATCTCCTGGGAAGGTCTATCCTCTTCTTTACCCTCATGATGAAGTTCTTGCAAGTTCAGATACAAATGCAACTTTACTTTTTGTTCCTTTAGCCCTGGCTGGTATAGCTCAGTGGATTGAGTGTGGGCCTGCGAACCAACAGATCGTGGTTCGATTCCCAGTCTGGGCACATGCCTGGGTTGCAGGCCAGTTCCCAGCAGGGGATGCACGAGAGGCAACCACACATTGATATTTCTTTGACTCTCTCCTTCCCTTAACCTCTAAAGAGAAAATAAATACAATCTTAAAAAAATTAAAAAATTAAAACATATTCACCTATGTTCTCATCCAAAATCACACAAAAATGACAGTAAAAACCTAAAAAAGGTATAAATCTCAATGAGTAAGGGAACATCAGATGAGAGACTTCAATATATTTGTAGACTATAGATAGTAATAGAGTATTTGTGACTTAAAAAGGTGGGGGGGAGCATAAAAGAAGCTGTAACCTCAAGCCCTGCATGGCCCCAGGCAGCAGAGATGTGTGGTGCCTGGGCAGCAGGATCACATCCCCTGGACTGAATCACTGGATTAAAACACATAAAGGAATAGGCCCAGGAAGTAGAAATCATTTGCCCTAAATTATATAGGGCCAACAAGAGCTTGAGTCCTGGTCTTCTAATTTTTGTTACCTTTCTAGAACACATTTGCTATTAGTTGACCTGAGAGAATACAGGATGACACTAGAACCCATGTCACAAAAAGAAGGAGGCAAAGTTGTTTCCCAAGTTCTACCTTTTGGTTGCCTTTACCAACTCCCAAAAAAAGTCCTTTGTGTTCAGGCCCTCTCTGGTGAGAGCTTAGGCTGTTCAAATAGCTGGGGTAAGAACCCCATATTCCAACTATCTGTTTTTGCAGCTCTGAAAAAGTAGGTTACCAGCACCTGACAAAAATACGACAAAACTTGGAAGTGAAAAATTTCAGAAGCACTAACACTATTTCAGGTCAGAGCTGAGCTCACCCACCTTGCCTGTGATGGTGTGAGAGAAGCAGCTTTTCATCCCTTTTTAGAACAGAACATGCCTAAAGGTAGGTGTTGTTATATCTGGTAACCACCAGCTAAAACAGATTCATTTTTAAATGCCAAATTATAGGATTGCCTACAGTACCAATTAAGACAATAATGACTCTAGGGCCATTTCTTAATACACAACAACTATGTGAGTGCCACAATTATTCATACCCTATTACCATTGGAATTCTTGTCCACTGCTGAATTAAACACATCTTAATTTGTGTTTCCCTGAAGTGCCCAGAAAGAATAGTGAATTAAGAGCCAGAATATTTTAAATACAGTTCAAGCTTTGGAGTCAGCAAACAGGTTTGAATCCCAGTTCCCTGAGTTACCAGCTATGAGATCATAAATAAACCACTTAATCACTCTGGGCCTCAATTACTTTATATGTAAAATGCGCATAATACCTACATGAGAGACCTGTTTAAGGATTAAATGAGAGTATCTGTAAGGCAGTTTACACAGAAGTAAGGCATTCACTAAATGTTAGTTTCCCCTTTTATTGATCACCTGGTATAAGCCAAGTACTTCCAACCTTGGAAGGGCTAATTGTTTTGATGAAGTGTTTAGGGAGAGGCAGGATAGATGAATAAATAATTACAATGCAATACAGTAGAAACAAAACAAGTACAGTACAATAAATGCTGTCATAGCCATTGAAACAAAGTATCATACACTGAAAAGGGGATAATAATTTTGTCTGGAACAGAAGGAGGATATCAGGGAAGGTATCAGAGACAGAGATACTTAACTGGGCCTTGAAGGTTGTTGAGTAGAAGCACAGCAAGCAAATTAAAGCATCTTAAACAAAAACAAAACAAAAAAAAATGAGAAATGAGTTAAGGAGACATGAAAGAGATTGTATGACTTAGTTAGGCAACAGTAAGAAAACTTGGAAGTGAGTGGGTTACACAGGACCAGAAGATTAGCATAAAGAAGAACCTTCCCCCAGGAATTTTTTTGTGCAGAGAAAAAGTGGTATGAGAGGCAAAGAGAGGTAATCATCTGAGAAACTTTTGAAGAAAATATTTACTAGAGAAGAACAGAAATAAAATCACCACTGTGATCACAAAAATTGTATGTGGAGAAGACCTTGAATTTATTCTATATGACCCAAGGCTCTGTCTTAGGGAGGTAAATGGCAATTAAAAGGACCCCAAAATGGCCCACGGATATTAATCATATACAGAATGGGGTGTTTGGAATTTAAAAGAAAATCTCCCTTCTGTAAGTAGTGAAATTAGCCCTGAGAGTTCAAGGAAGAACTTATCTACTGGCTACAGAACTCAGGCTTTCTCTTCCTCTTTGGGGACAGAACTTGACTTGATGGGCTTTTGGTGCAACCAGGTTTGAGGAAGGTGCCTCTGCCACTTCCTGAGGCCTTACACAATTCAATTCAACCTCAAAAGGGAACGCTCACCACAGAGAAACAGTCTGAAAAAGAAACCTAAACTAAAGCAGACAGTGGACTTTAAAGGAAACTAGGCAGTGGGCTTAAAGAGGGAGAGGGAACAAGACTGCTAAACATCAGAGGCATCAATTATCCGTGAGTGCATTAATAGAGGAAATAAGCAATGGAACAGTCACAAGACCATTACCTAAATGTCAGATTTGCCAGGAACCACAAGGTCATCCAGTCTAATACCTCATTGTACGGAGAGACTGAAGCCCAGGGAAGGGCTAAGGCAGGTAGGGCTAGGCCTAAAACAACATAATAGTTTACACTTTAGGCATGCTCTTTTACTCATGTTATCTCAATTTTCCTCAAGATACCACAGTGAACAAGGTGTTATTTTTCCAATGAACTTCTAGAGTAAATATATCCTTTTTGACCCCTTGGGTTATTAAAAATTCACCTTCAGAACAACCCCAAAATTTGTATGCAATCACAAAAGACCCCAAATAGCCAAAGCAATCTTAAGAAAAAAAGCACAGCCCTGGCTGGTGTGGCTCAGTGGGTTGAGTGCCAGCCTGTGAACCAAAGGGTTGCTGGTTCAATTCCCAGTCTACGGCACGTGCCTGGGTTGCAGGCCAGGTCCCCAGTAGCGGATGTGCAGAGGAAACCAGATACTAATGTTTCTCTTCTCTCTCTCCCTCTCTTCCCATCTCTAAAAATAAATAAATAAAAATCTTTTTTAAAAAAAAGAGCAAAGAACAAAGCTTAAGGCATCATGCTCTCTGATTTCAAACTGTTTTTACAAAGCTAAAACAATCCAAACAGTATGGTATTGGCATAAACCAGACACACAGATCAAAGGAACAGAATAGCAAGCCCAGAAATAAACCCTTACATATATGGTAAATTAATTTATGACAAAGGAGCCAAGAACATACAATGAGAAAAGGACAATCTCTTCAATAAATGGTGTTAGGAAAAACTAGACAGCCACATGCAAAAGAGTGAAACTGAACTACTATCTTATACAATACACATAATTAACTCAAAATAGATGAAAGACTTGAATGTAAGACCTAAAACTATAAAACTCCTAGAAGAAAATATAGGTGGCAAGCACTCTAACATTGACCTTGGCAATAATTTTTTGGATCTGACTCCAAAAGCAAAGCCAACAAAAACAAAAATAAAAAGTGGGATTACATCAAACTAATAAGCTTCTGCAGAGCAAGGGAAATCATCAACAAACTGAAGACAACCCACTCAATGAAAAAAAAATGTACAAATCATACATCTTATAAAGGGTTAATATCCAAAATATATAAAGAACTCATGCAATCCAATAGCAAAAAAAGCAAACAATCCAATTAAACAATGAGCAGAGAACCTGAACATTTTTTTCAAAAAAAAAAAAAACATACATATGACCAACACATACATGAAAAGATGTTCAATATTACCAATCATCAGGGAAATGCAAACTAAAACACCCCATCAGAATGGCTAATGTTGAAAATATAAGAAATAAGTGTTACACGGATGAGCAAAAGGGAACTTTTGTGCACCATTGAAAAAATGTAAATTTGTGCAATCACTATGGAAAACAGTATGGATGTTTCTCAAAAAATTAAAAATGGAACTGCCTTATGACCCAGCAATTCCACTTCTGACTATTTATGTGAAGAAAATAAAAACACTAATTTGCAGCTATACATGTTCATTGTAGCATTACTTACAAAAGCCAAGATGTGGAAACAACCTAAGTGTCCATCAATGAATGAATGGATAAAGAAAATGTGTGTGTGTGTGTTTAGGTGTGTTTGTGTATATATATGATATATTTATGTATATGTATCTTATATACATATATGAAAAGGTATATTTCATATACTTTATATATAATAATAAAATACTATTCAGCCATAAAAAGAATGAAGTCTTTCAACATTTGCAACAACATGGGTGGACCCTGAGGGCTTTATGCTAAGCAAAGTAAGTCAGACAGAGAGAAACCATTACCACATGATCTCACTTATATGTGGACTCTAAAAAACAAACCAACAAAAAACAAGCTCACAGGTACAGAGAGCAGACTGGTGGTCGCAAGGGGCAGGGCAGGGTAGATAAATTATAAAATCAAAAGGTTCAAACTTTCAGTTATAAAGTAAGTCATGGGGATGTAATGTATATTATGGTGACAATAATTACTAATACTTATAGTTAATAGCATATTTGAAAGTTACTAAGAGAGAATATCTTAAAAGTCCTCATTACAAAAAAAAAGTATAACTACGTATAGAGATGAATGTTAACTAGACTTATTGTGATCACTTTGCAATACGCACAAATATCAAATCATTATGTTGTACAGCTAAAACTAATGTAATGTTATATGTCAATTACACCTCAAGCTTTTAAAAGAAAAAAAATTCTCCTTGAGGACTAGGATTCTCCTGAACAAACAACGTAAACTAGTACAGTTTCTCAATACCTCATCTCAACTGCCCTCCTCTCTGAGTCTATGATTTTCCAACATATTAAATGTTCAATAAAAATTATTTTATTTCAGTTCCTGCACTGAGAATAGGAAACACAAATTTGAATCAGACAAGACCCTGGCTTTCAAGGAACTCCCATTCTGGTAAAGTACACAAATATGGCAATCAGTGATTATCTTCGTCATGAAGACCTGGGTTCAAATCCTGGAGTTACACTTAACTAGCTAAGGCAGGTCATTTCCTTGATCTAAACTCCTTATACCATATCTGTGAAACTGACAGCAATACCATCAGCCTAACTCATATAGTGACTTGTTACCGTTTGGTGAGATAATGTATTTAAAACACCCAGAAGAATGCCTGATCCATAGCATTGATATGTATGCCTAGTATGTATTACTGAATTAATGACTCGTGAGAGTATTCTTTTCCACAGGAGGAAGAGGACAAAACCTATCCAGTATTATGCTTTCCCTGGAACCTCTGAGGAAATGTTGTTTGCCTAACCATGAAGATTTTATGTTCCCCAACTATCGTGCCTTAGAACCACAAACCTTGTTCCAGTATTAAAAGCCAGGAGGAACCTGGCAGGTTCCGCACATGACTGAGGATGAAGGAAATAGCTGTCTGGCCTGACCAAGGTTGGAAAGGGAAGTCGCCAGTAGAGCAAAGTTTAAAAAACCCAACACCTGAAATCCAGCAAATCCTTAAGGTTAAAAACCAGAAAAGCCTAGTTAAATACACATATCTCTGCAAGATGGAGACAGAATGAGAGATTAGGGGCCACCAAAGACTTATGAACCTCTATGAGCCACCGTTCTCCACCTCGGAGAGTCATTCCTTCAGTAAAAATATATTGTATATCTATTTAGGGTCAAGTATTTGGGGCAACAGAAGACTCAGACATGCTCCCAAGACTCTGAGGCACTTACAGTATCAAAAATTGGGATCATAATTTAAAAAATGTTTCATCACTAAGGCCCTGACATACTGATACTCAGGGACTACAGGGTGTATTGACCAAAAGTAGCATCACTTTTCACATTTCCATTCTCCCTCCTGGGTTTCCCAACCACCAAGCTTCCTCGTCTTCAATCAGTTCACCACATTCAATGCCTCCCATATCTAAAAGCTCTTCCCTGGACATAAGAGCCTCTCCATGGGGACACAGACGACAGTGTGGTGATTGTGTGGGGGAGCAGGATGGGTAGAGGTAGGAGAGGGTATAGGGGGCATAAATGATGATGAAAAAAATTAAATTAAATTAAATTAAATTAAATTAAAAGAAAATAATAAAATAAAATAACAAAAAAGAGCCTGGGCATGGGCCACTACAGTTTAGAATAAAAACCTGACTAAAAGTAAAGTCCACACCTTACCCCACCTACAGCCTCCAAATCAAATTCTACAAAACACTTCTAAAGCCACAGAACAAGTTCTGCTATTCCTATTTTAAGCCTTTAGAGGAACAGTTTTAAGAAGACAGAACTAAGTCTTCCAAGAAGATCTCATTTATTAAACACCTATTATGTGCTATGCACCATTTTGAGTGCTTTACATATACTAATGTCCTCAAAACAACTCTGCAAGGGAGCTATTAGGTCCCGATTTTACAAACAAAATTGTGTTTACAGAAATTAAATTACTTGCCCCAAAATCACACAGTTAATAAGTGAGAGTTGAAATCCATAAAAGCAAACTGGCCACATCCACTTTAAAATCTTCCTTTTCTCTGTTGCATGTCACATTCTATTCTAAAAATAACCCTATGAGGCAGGTAAAAGAGGTATCAGCAGTGACCCATTTTACAAACGAGGAAACTGGTTCTTACGGAAGTGACGTCACTCTAAGGAAGAAGGCAGTAACTGGCAGAACCACGGTTGGCACTCAGATCTTTTGACCTCAAATCTGTGCTCTTCCCACTTCCCCACACTTCCTCTGACGATGTGTCTCACAGAGGCCGTCAGAAGAACCGAGATGTAGTCCTGACTCTGTCACTAACTTATTGTATACTATTGAGTGATGTATTTTGTCTTATGGCTTCAGTTTTCTCATTTATAAAATAAAGGTGTTGGATTGGATTACCCTTAGTTTAGCTGGCAATCTAGGTATGAATTAACACCAACTAGTTTATAAAAAGCAATTCTCTGGTTTCCTTGCCACCCAAGAGTAACCCTCTAAAAGGAAAAAAAGATTTTTGAAAAACAACTGTTATTTGTAGTATAGATAATATGTGAAGTGCTTAGCATCACAGAGTAACACTACCCATTCCATTTCCTTCCTTCCTCAAACACCCGAGATGTAGACACAGAAAATGCCACAAGCCACCTAACAACACGGCACCAGCACAGCCAATAAATAAGTGGCATAACTGACCAGCATGCTGGGTATGGCTGGGAGCAAAGCCTGTGTTCATGGCCAGGCCCTTCTTCCCACTGCTGGAGTCACGACACTTCTGTTCACCAGGTAATCTCTGCTCACACACTGCGACATCCGCTCTGCTTCACTTACAGCAAACCAGGCTTATGACTTTTAACTAAATCCCATCAGATGTAAACAATTTAAAAGTAACTTTTAACTAATTAAATATTATAGAACAAAATATGAAATTCAACCCCAGACGTAAGTTCTTCCACGCCAAGAAATAAGAAGAGGGCAAGAAGCAGGACACTAGACTTTCGACAAAATGTAGTTTCCTTGTATAAACAGGGAGGCAGTCCAAACCAATCCTGGACAACTTTCCCACTCTAATTTAATAGGAATTCATATATAGTCTATATTTAGACAATGTGAAATGTATAAAAAACAAAAATTAGAAGGAAGAGGGCATAGTGTTGTAAATTAAAGCGACCTCACAGAATAAAACAAAAAGGAATGAGTTACACGGCCAGGACAGAACATAAAATATGTATGGTCGCATCACCCTGAATACATATTAGTTATAAGAACAAAAAGAAACCTCTATATCCCCGTGACAGCTGAAGTAAATAATTCATGCAATGCCCCAGGACAAGACAGCAGAGGCAGAAACCATTGCTCATTCAATAAAACCAGAGCTGATCTGAATATGATCAAGGACCCCAGACCTGAAATCCTTACTGACAACAAGGGAACTGTCTTCCGAGGAAAGGCAGCCCTAGGAAAACACATCTAGACTTGCCCTCAGAATAGAGCTCGTATTACTTTAGCCAAACACCATCGTATCAGTATATACTTACTGATTAACATGCTAAATCTTGTACTAGGCACTTCCATATGCATTTGTTCATTTAGTTCTCCTAACACAGCAGTAGTTATATTCCCTATTTCATAGAAAAGGAGTTTGAAGCCCAAAGAGGTAAAGAAACCAGAACAAGAACCCAATCCCTGTTCAATGCACTTTCCTCCTCATCCCTGTTACAATGTTTCCTTCATCATACAGGCCCCTCACACATGCAGTACCCAGCTCTACATCTCTCAACCACCGTGGGAGACAGACATTCAAGATTCCTCATGAACTGGCCCCTACCCACCTTTACAGTTTTGCAAGGGATGCTATTGGCTGCCTGTCCAGTATCTACTCCCCTCTTCCTCCTTGCTAACATAGCCCTGATTTGCACCAGATATGCATCCTCCAGCAGCTTTTAGTACTAAGACAGTTTACTAATTTCAATATGTCATCACAGCCATAATCATCTGGAGGGCTTGTAAAAAACACAGAGCCCTGGTGCCCACACCCAAAGTTTGTTTTTTTTTTTTTAATCCTCACCCAAGGATGTGTTTATTGATTTTAGAGTGAGGAAGGAAGGGAAGAAAGAGGCAGGGGGGAGAGAGAGAAAGAAACATTGACATGAGAGAGAAATATCAGTTGCTTGTCTCCCACATGCACTGCAACCAGAGATTGAACTTGAAATCTAGGCATATGCCCTGAGGGGGGATTGAACAGCAAGCTTTTTGGTGTATAGGATGATGCTCCAACCAACTGAACCACACCAGCCAGGGCCCCACACCCAGAGTTTTTGATTAGTAGGTCTGGCACATGCCCTGAGAATTTGCATTTTTAATAAGTTCCTAAGTGACCAGCTTGAAAACTACTCCTGTCCTAAGGGAAAGTTAAGCCCCAAACCTAGCTCCAAGGGTAGGTCTTTATTCTACATCCCACCCTAACACGGTAATTCCATTCTCCTTGCCACTGATTAGTTCAAGAAATCAGGCTTAACCAATTAGTATCTGGCATGTCCTTAAACCCTTATAGTTCAGGGGTGGGCAACTGACCTAAATTGTTCCAACTGTACTAAAGAGAAGAAGTTTATCTCCATTTTGGGTGTTGTCTCTCTGTCTCTCTTCTGCCTCTCTCCCTGTGTATCTGTCTATTGCGCGCCGCGCTCTCTCTCTCTCTCTCTCTCTCTCACACACACACACACACACACACACACACGCACACACACACACACACATATGTAATTGATTAACAAAGAAACATAACTCCTCAACAGTTCCTATCAGCCAGTTTACCACCATGATGGAATCCAGCTCAGGGAGAAAAGTAACACAAACTTGATATAAATGTCAATATGATTTAAGCCAAATTTGAGCCAGAATTTCTGCTTACAGAGTCCCAAATGATACAGAGGTTGGTACTAGAAGAGGGTACAAGCCACCTGAATACTCTCTATTGCAGAGTCTGTAAACTGATTTTGTTAAACATCTATTCCAATCCCCTTCTAGCTTTCGGTACTGCACATGTTGGAGAGCAAAAAAAACTATATTTCTCAGACTCCCTTCTAAATGTGATTTAGGTTCTGCTAATCAGGTGCTCTCACGCTAGATACTGATTTGGATCTAAACTAGATGAGGAGAGGGAACTGAGCACAGGACACCCCTTCTGCTGGAGCAAACTGCAACAGAGGCAGCGTAGATCTAGATCTAGCAGTTGTAGCAACAGCTTCCTGATCCTGCAGCTTCCACATTATGGCAAAGACAACAGCATCCTTGAGAGCTCAGTTCTTCACTGTAGTTTGGAGAGTCAGTTCCTGGAAGCTCAGCCTGGGTCTATTTCTCCTACTTTCCCAAAGACCCTTTAATCTATCTGGTGCTCCTCAATAAATCCTTTTTCTCTGAACTTGATAGAGTGAATTCTGTTGCTTGCCTGTGTTAGTAAAAACCTTGACCAATAAACTGCCCTACCCTAAAAATAACATAATAGTCACTATTATGTTCCCGTAACACCTGACCTTATCCTTCCTTATCTATGCAATCAACTCCTCCCTCAACGTGAAATGTTCTCCCTCAAAATCATACCAGTTGCAAAAGTTACCCACTTACTTTACCAACCAAGATATTTACATACAGAGGAGTTAACCAGAGAGGAAAGGAAGAAAATCAGTTTGACAGAGGAGACTTAGCCCTGAAAAATGAGTAATATGACATCTGGCAGGGAAGGGATAAGGAAGAAGAAGAGCGGTATTTCCATGTAAAGAATAACATTCACAAAGGCAATAAGGTGCCTCTTGCCACCAAGGACTGACCCTACAAATTTCCAACTTATTAGGGTTGGAAATAATGCTGCAGTACATAATGGTTTTTGCTCAATAAATCAATGTCAAATATAAGTGATTTTTATAGTCAGTTATCAGTAATTACTAAGCACTTAAAACTGTACCAAAAAATACTATACTAGGAGTTATAGAATAGTTACCATAGCAGGGACCACAATCCCCCACTCCTGATGCTTTCACGCATAGGGAAACAAAGACATTTGAAAAGATCAAGGACACAACACAAATACTATAAAGACAAATATAAATGCATATAAGCAACTGTAAAGAAAAAATAAAGATTCAAGTCACTGGAGTATCTAGAAGTAGGTGTTATCCAGAGAAAATTTCCCTAAGAGAATTCATTAATACACCAAATACTAAGCATCCACTCTACACTAAAAATTATTCTAGGTGCTAAGGATACAGGGAAGCAAGCAGACAGGTCCTTGCTTTCACAAGGCTAGATTCTCATCAAAGGGGAATTAGGAACAAAGGTTTCAAGGGCAGGACTGTAAATTAAAGCACTGATCACTAGAATCACTTTAGCTTCCTTTACCCTTTAATAATAATAATGCTAAACAAAATTTATTGAGCACTCGCTATGTACCAGAATCTGCTAAGTGCTTTACAAGTATCACCCCATGTAATTCTAGTAACAAACCTAAACAGCAGGTACTATCATTAGTTCCATTTTAAGAATAAGGAAACTAAAACTACCCAGGTTAAGTAACTCCCTCCAGATCACACAGTCAGGAAGTACAGGGCCACAAGATTCAAAGTTAAGTCAGTGGCAGAGGTCAGTGGGTCTATTTCTCCTACTTTCACTGCTATGCAATATTGAGAGAGGACAGAATGGTATTTCCATGAGACAGAGCTTTGTTAAAATAGGAGGCATAAGCCCTGGCTGATGTAGCTCAGTGGATTGAGCATGGGCCTGTGAACCAAAGAGTTGCTGGTTCGATTCCCAGTCAGGGCACATGACTGGGTTGGGGACCAGGTCCTCAGTAGGAGGCATGCAAGAAGCAACCACACATTGATGTTTCTCTCCCTTTCTTTCTCTTTCCCTTCCCCTCTCTCTAAAAATTTTTAAAAAATAACATGTTTAAGAAATTTTTCTAAGAAAAAAATAGGAGGCATGGAATTATCTATTTGGCATAAGTTTTATCATCTCAGAGGGTTTGGGGTTTGTTTGTTTGTTTGTTTTGCTGTCTCATAAAATGAAGAGTTAGACTCCCTAAGCTATGGTCACTTTTCAGTTTCTGTTTTCATGGTTTCAAAAACAATGTGAAAAGTTATTCAGGTGCCCAACCCAACTGTTGTTAGTGAAAAGGTCCTTTGAAGGGTGACACTGTACAGTTCTTTTCCACCAGCTGGGACCGTGTTCTTCCATGCCTTCATTAAGGGGCACATTAGCATTATATTAATTACTATAAACAGCTATAGCACAAACCTCCAGCAGATAGGAGGCTGGAGGCACAGAGAACAAAGGGAGAGCCAGGAAAGCAATGATTGGCTGACCTGGATTCGTTTAGGTCAGGCATGGCATTTGGTCCCTCTGCATTTCTAAGTTCTCATGAATGTGGATGCCCAGGCAGCAGCCCAAAGCCTTCCTCATTTCCATCTCAATCTCCAGGAAGAATTACAATGAGAACAAGAGCTATTGAGACGGACAACAGATGCTGAATATTGAAGCACACACTAGGCAGGAGCTGGCAAAAGGAAGAATAAAAGAGGTTTTCCTTTTGTACCTAACAAAGTATATTGTCAAATCCTACTCACTCACCTGCCACACAAGCTCTGTACCAAACAATCTTTTCAAGGAGCTTTTCCAAATCCCTTATTATTCACTTCATCCTATCTCTCTGCATTTATTAGGTATCTCCTGTGTACCAGATTCTGAGCTAGGCATCACAGGAACATAAAGAATAAGCACACTCCCAACCTCAGGGAGCTAATCTCATGGGGGCACAGGTCCATACAGAGGGGGTCTTGTTATGTGAGAATAACTAATATCCACAAATGCCATTTAACTCACTAGGGACCAACATTTCCTAGTTAAAAAAAAAAAAAAAAAACATTAAGTTGATTGGGATTTTAATTTACCAAGATAAACACAAAACAAAATTCTTGTAATTCTTAGTTTAACAAAATTTTTGTTAGAATTGCCACTAAGATAATTCTTAAAACAAAGAACAGCTGTCACTTCACATTTGGCTTTCAACACACAATAAGAGGATCAATTCTGTCAGAATATTCAAGAGCTTCACCAGTTTTTCCCCAGGGTTTCTCTTAATCCTTAGTTACTCAAATCGCTGTCCTCTAAATCTCCTATTATGTCATTATTCATGTTAATTTGCCCTTTAATTATAAACTGGTCTAACTTTACCTAACCTTCATTTATCGATTTTGTGTGTGTTTCAAGCCATTCTCCAATACCACTTTATTTCAAATTCTTAAAGTTCTTCATGGTCTACAGAAATATCAGTTTTCACTTTAGAATCTACTTGCATTGCATTATTAAATGTTAATTATCCTATCATCAGAAAGGCACTAACTGATAAGGAGAGTGAAGAGGACAGAGCCCAATGATAAGCTGGCAGGGATGTTTGAGAGGAGAATCATTTTATGAGTGATCAGTTCCTACGGATAACAAATGAACTTTTATATACCTAATTTTAGTGCAGAAAATGGGGAGAGGGCTACAGAAATTGAGAAAAGCTTAGTAAATGTTTGGTGAATGAATAGACAAGTAAATAATTATTCAGTTGTTCAAGAAGTATTTATTAAGCCCTAACTGGTATGGCTCAGTAGACTGAGCATCGTCCTGCAAACTGAAAGATTGCTGGTTTGATTCAGGTCAGGGCACATGCCTGGGTAGTGGGGCAGGTCCCCTGTTGGAAGCACAGGAGAGGCAACCAATAGATGTTTCTCTCCCTCTCTTTCTCCCTCCCTTCCCCCTCTCTAAAAATAAATAAATAAATGGTATTTTTTAAGTCTTTATTAAAAGCCTACTATATGCTAGGCACTGTTAAAGATGTTGAGTACACAGCAAGGAAAGAAACAAAGTACCACCCCATCTCAGTCCATCTGAACTGCTCTAACAGGATACCGTAAACTGGGTGGCTTACAAACCACAGAAATTTATTTCTCACAGTTCTAGAGCTAGGAAGTTTAAGATCAAAGCACCAGAGGATTCAATGTCTGGTAAGAACGCTTTTCCAGGTTCATGGATGGCTTTCTTCTCACTGTGTCCTCATGTGGCAGAAGGGACAAGGAAAATCTCTGGGGTCTCTTTTTTTTTTTAAACTAAGAACTTTTATGTGTCAAAAAATGAAGAAAAATGTCAAAAAGTACATATGATTACTTACTGATTCATTCAATAAATGTCTTAGGTGTTTTCTTTATGTTTTAAACTTTTATTTTTTTAGTTTTGTTTTACAGTTGTTCCCATTATTGCCCTTTTGCTCTCTTCCCCCCAGCCCACCCGCCACTCCCAGAGTCAATCCCCACCCCGTTGTCTGTGTCCGTGGGTCCTTCATGTATGTTCCTTGACTAACTCTGGGGTCTCTTTTATAAGGACACTAATCCCATTCATCAGGGCTCCACCCTCATGACCTAATCACCTCCCAAAGGCCTTACCTCCAAATACCATTACATGAGGCATTAGGATTTAACATATGAATTTGGGGGAGACACAAAAGCTCAATCTATAGCACACCCTCAAGGAAATTATAATCATGAATTGTGGATGAGGACTAGAAGCCTATATAGAACAAATGACATCCAAGTCGAATCTTGAAGAATGAAGAATATTAATAGCATAGAGGAAAAAAGAATTCCAAGCTGAGGGAACACAGTGACATGAAAGTGAATGAAACTAAATCAGTATTTTTAGAAAGACAGAGTAGGGTCAGGCGAGATGAGGCTGAAGAGGCAGGCACAGTCAAATTGTAAAGTTCCCTGAATAACAAATTGATTTACATATCATCCTACAAGCAATGTGGGCACACTGATGGCTTCTGGGCAGAACAGGGACAGAATCAGAACAATCACTCCCGGCAGAATAATGGATGAATAAGAGGGCAGAAAGACTAGGGGCCTGGACACTAGTTAAGAGGTCATTAAATGCCTAGAGAAAAAAACAATTATGATCTAAACCAGAGCGAAGGGGATAAAAAAATAAAAATGAATTTGAAAAAAACTTCAGAGATAAAACTGACTAGGTTTGATAATTCACTGGGTTGGTAGTGTGAGCTCATTCATTCAGCAAATATTTACAACACTCACTGTTCCAGGCACTGTACTAGGTAATGGGTGTGATGCTGAGTAAACATTACATGATCTTTGACTCCATGGAGCTGAAAGCCTAGATATATAACAAAAAGTCAAATAAGTATATAATTACAGATCATTACACATGTCATTACAGAAAGTAACAAATACAGTAAGAGGATAATACAGGGATCTTCTTTAGAGCAGTCCTGGTTCACAGTAGATATTCTATATTTGTTTACTAAAAGAAGAAAAAGAGGGAGGGAGGGAGAAGCCAGACTTGTGAAGATGCCAGAACTGGGAAGGAGCATTCCCAGGTGAGAAGAACAGGTGTGAAGGCGCTAAGGCAAGAAAGACTTTCTCAAACCTTGTATAACTGGAGGAAAAGAAAAAGCCAATCACTCTGAAGGACAGCCACTGAAGTGGAGAGTAGCACAAGATGAAGTCAGAGGAACAAAAACTATGGGCCAGGTCATTTAGAACCTTATAAATTGTATTGAAGATTTTATATGTTCTCCTAGCTTTTCACTTTTGGCTTAGAGGAAGCCAAGGTGCAACTTCCCTCAAATCCAGGTTCATCTGACACCTGCCACGTCCTCTGTGTTGTGGAAGTTTGACCCCAATGAGATCAAAGTTGTATACCTAAGATGCATCAGTGGGGAAGTCGGTGCCACCTCTGCCCTAGCTCCCAAGATCAACCCCTGGCTCTGTCTCCAAAAAAACAGTAGTGATGACATCGCCAAAGCGACTGGTAAATGGAAGTGTCTGAGGGTTACATGAAACTGACTATTCAGAACAGACAGGCCCTGATCATCTGCCAGAAGACAGGAAAAAAAGCAAAAAACATCAAACACAGTGGAGATACTGCTTTTGATGAGACTGTCAAAATTGCCTGACATATACAACCCTGCTCCTTAGCTAGAGAACTCTCTGAAACCACAATCTCTAGTTAGAGAGATGCTGGGGACTGCCCAGTCTGTGGGCCGCAGTGCTGATGGTTGCCACATTCGTAACATCAACAGTGGTGCAGTAAGATGCCCAGCTAGTTAAAAACTACAAAAATGATACAGATATAGATATAATTTAAATTAAAGATCATTTGACAACCAAAAAAAAATTGTACATTTTCTCCTAAATAAAACAAAAAGCTTTTACAAGTTTTAAGCACAGAGCTTAGTTAAAGGACTACTGCAATATCCCAGGGTAGAGACGGCCGAGCTGAGAGAGGTGACAGCAGAGCTGGACAGATATAAATAGATCCAAAAATACATAGAAAGTAAAATTGACAAAATTGGGAGTGGAGCAAAAATGGAGGATAAGAGAGGTGTCAGGGACAAATCTTAAATTTCTGCTTTGAGCAACTAGGGAAATGAAGATGCCACTCGCTAAGACAAGGATACCTGGGAAAGGACCAGATTTGTGAAAAAGATCAAGAATGCAGTTCAGCTCATATAAAGTAGATGTTGTAAGACCTCGAAGTGGAAATATCAAGTAGGTAATTTGGGTATATGAATCTAGAGTTAAGAAGAGAGGTTTAGGCTAGAAATATCTGGGAAAATACAGGAGTTGCCAGCATATATACATATTTAAAGGTAGGACAATGAATGAGATCAAGTAGGAAGAGAGTACAGTGTTAGAGGAGGAGAGAAATCTCTCCCTTGAGGATTCCAACATTTAAAATTAAGGTAGAAAAAAACTGAAAAACAAACTGAGGAATGGTCAGAGGTATGAGGCAACCAAGGAAAGTGATACCACAGAAGGCAAAAGAAGAGCAAGGTAAAGAGAAAGTCATCAAGAATAGCAAACACTCTGAAAGGTCCAGTAAGACGAGAATGAAAAGGAAATTCCACAGATGCTAACATCACACACAAAAAGGGGCATCCATACATTACGCATCTCTTGATGAAAGAACACACCAAAACCTATGAAGTGGTCATGAAAACAAAACAAAAATCTGAATCTGAGCAAGCCTCTAGATACTAACTAACAAGTTATATATATATAATCTAGGAACTTTTTAAACTGTAACAGAAAGTTGAAAAATCCAGACAGTGGAAAACTCTACAGGACAATGTGGTTTCT